>JAOPUL010003032.1:14285967-14298398 GCA_027564515.1 Octopus rubescens | reverse complement strand
CCGCATTCAAACTTTTTTGTCGGAATTATTGCAATGTTCAACAAATCACCCGTGCAACACCGGGAACGCCTGCTAGTGAACATATAAATTACAATACATACATATCCAAATACTCCTGTAGTGCAGTCATGGCCTACCCTATCAACGGTTATCATGCAACTGTGTAGTGCAAACTGGCAAATCATACTGCTTTGGTTCAGTGTTTTCCCCACCCACTTCCTAAGACGATAGAAATATATATATATATATACACTAACTGAAAGTTAGGAAGATACATAATAGCTTTTTCAATTTAGAGAATAGTGTAGAGGATTGTTTCGGCATATATCGGGGTATAACGTTATTTTTCTTTAAAAAAAATTGTTTTAGTTGATAAAAACATGTCTGTTTCAGTGAAATAATAGTTGATAATGAATAAAGTTTTTTTTATTCATTTTTCTATGATTTAATCAGCTATCACTCTCCAGTGACAAAAAATAAAAGATCATTTTGTAAAGTTATCTTTTCGATTCCGACAATAACGGAGACTTTAATGTTATTCCTTAGTTCCTTTTTACTTACGAGATTCGATGAAACGATACACAGGCGTGGCTGTGAGGTAAAAAGTTTGCTTCCCAAATATATGGTTCCGGGTTCAGTCTCACAGCGTGGAACCTTGGGCAAGTGTCTTGCTTCGGGCTGACTAAAGCCTTGTGAGTGATATATATACACATGTATGTCTTTGTGTCCCTCCCCACCATCGCTTGACAACCGGTATTGGTGAGCTTACGTCCCCGTAACTTAGCGGTTCGGCAAAAGAGTCCGATACAATAAGTACCAGGCTTTACAAAAATATAAAAATAATAATACAGGAATCGATAAATCCGACTAAAATTCTTCAAGGCAGTGCTCTAGCATGGCCACAGCCTAATGACTGAAACAAGTGAAAGATAAGTTAAATAATAATACAGGGATCGATAAATCCGACTAAAATTCTTCAAGGCGGTGCCCCAGCATGGGCCCAGTCTGAGATAACTGAAACAAGTAAAAGGTAAAAGATAAAAGATAAGAAAAAAAACTTTTCATTCATAGAAATAAAAAAATATCAAGTTCCCATGCCGGGAATCGAACCCGGGCCGCCTGGGTGAAAGCCAGGAATCCTAACCACTAGACCACATGGGATACTTGAAAGAATTCTTCAAAATATAAATTTATAAAATGAGAAGAATTTCTCAGGCATGCTATTTTATTTGTTTAATGTTAAATATACATGAAATTAATCAAAATAAATGCTATATATTAATTAATAGACCGTTTTTTAATGTTCAACTCTTCTATTGTACTGCTTCTCAATATAATAAGGTAATATGTAATTTTCTCTTAACGGGGTCTGGAACAGAGTTATTATGCAGTCATGTGCAGTCATCATACTTTCAAGTTACTTGCAGGTATTTCCCTTCAGCCATATTGCATATAGTTAGAATTGCAGGCAATTTAGCTGATGTTGTTTAACCTCAGGTCAGTCTTGACTGGATAGACTTATGGTCAAGGTTGCGACTATCCTCTCTTTATGTATATCAGGAAATAGACCTTGTTTTCTTCAAGACGGTAGAATGTGATTTGAGGGAATTTGTCCGCTATTTGTTGCATGTCTTCATTCGCGCACTCGTTGTGTCTCTACCTTTTCAGTTATTTTAGCCCATCGGCTTGATTTATTTCGCTATTTATCCTTTCATTTCAGGGCCGTTTTAACAGCATTATAGGCCGGGCCCTATAGTATATATATTTATTGTCAGCAAGTCACAGCATACATAGATTAGTATTGGCCCCTAGGCCCGCGAGAATTCCAGGCAGATGTTCAGTGTGCCCATACCTTAAGACGGCATCGGTTCGCTGTACGTTCATGTGCGAGCAATTACATCGTGATAAATACATCACCTGTAGTTTTATCACAAGGTAATTATATCGCGCGCCATACAATATTGATGGTAATTATGTACTCATGCCAAGTATATCGTTTGTCAAGTTATACCCAAGCTTTATTTTATTTTTTATCCGCAGAGTAAATAATATCGTTTAACATTATTTAAAGTTTTTATTTGCAGAATAAACTCGACGCATTTTATTAACAAAGAAAAAGATATTTAAAAACAAAAATCGGCATACCTACACCAGTGTGCCCCTTCCCCGATTTGTTTCCTCATAACTTTCAGAAAGATGGAATTTTCTACAAATGTCTTTCAGATGGTCAGATTACGATTACATTGGAATTTGTTGTGAAAAACAAAAAAAAAAAAAAATTTCGGAGGTGTGGGAGAGAAATTTCTGATAATTCACACAAGTCAACTTCATTCCTCAATACTTTCAGAAAAATGGGTATTTTTTAATGAATCAATTCCAGAAATCGCGGGGAAAGAATCAATCAAGAAACGAAGTAGAAATCGAATAATATATCGCTGGTGCAGAAATTTCACATAATAAAAAAGGAATATAAAGGTAATCCAGCGAAAATTCCGCGTATTGTCAATGGATATTCAAAATCACGAAATATTGGATCTTTTAAAGATGTCATTGTTCATATTTTGTCTTTTATAATTATTTCTTTCCTTCAATAAAAAAAGAAACCCCATTATCTGAATTGCATTATTTTGTGATTCTGTTTTCAAAATTAAACATTAATTTTACCAGGAATATAAGTAGTAAATTTAATATCAAAAATAATTTTTTAGTGTCTTTGAATTTCTTTTTCATTATTAATGAAATGTGATATATTTACTCTGCAAATGAAAAACAAAACAAAACAACTGAATAATGTTTAGCGATTTATTATTATTTTCCCTCTAAGATAAAAAGAAAAAAGCATGTCAATACATTTATCAACGATATATCAGCTCGCAACATAAATTTCCGGGTGATTTATTTTACCGGACACCATCACAATTTGTCACGCTTTCGTGCTTCCCCCACCTCTGTCGTTATGTAACCAATACGTATGACTTCTCACAGCAAAATGGATTGGTAATCTTTAAAATATTTCAGTTTTAATAACTTTGTAAATTTTTATAATAACGTATGATCAGGTATGATATATATTAAGTACTCTCTCTTCAGTTTTTATCCTCAGCGGATAAATTTACACCCTAGTTGAAACCGATGGGCGCAGATACTCCCTTAATTTCTAGAGTCAATTATTTTTTTACTGAATATGCATCAGCACTCGTGTTACTTTCTCGCATTTTCAAAATTTATTTCCTTTAAATTAAAATATAAGTTCATAATATTTATTATGATAATAAAATGTTCATAATAATCTAGGAAATGTTATAAAAAAACAAAACAAAAAAAAAACCCATCTTAAATCCCGTTTCAAAAATATTGCGCTAATATTTGTAAAGTGAATTCCACGGGAAGAAAATTCCCGCCCTATGTTAATTAAGTTAGGGCAAGCTGTTGTTTAAGGCTCGTCTGCAGTTTTAAATCGAATATTCAGATAAAGAAAGCCATAACAAAAGTTTTCTTTGCTTTTGTTAGTAAACGGCTAGTTATTTAAATATGAAATAGAAACTAAAAGACAAAATACAATCTAAATAAATAAGCGTACCAATTATTTATTTGCTGAAAATAATTTAACTCAATTCCAATAACAGAAAAAAAAGATCAAATAATGAAATTATATTTTGTAGTGACTTGGTTAGTTGTGAAGAAATTTACGCAAAATTGCGCCTAATTTTGAAGACTAATAAGAAAGGTTAAAAAGAAAAGAAAAAAGTTAATAATCCTACTAATGATGGAAAGGTTTTCGGTGCAAAATTCCATAAAGGTAGAATTACATTATTTTGTTACTTAAGATTTTAGCTTTATTAAAAAGTTCAATTAATGCATGACAGAAATAGAATGTGAACAATTTTAATTGTAAGGTTTGATAGCTTTGTTTTTAATTCTATAATAGGCATTATAGTTATGTAAATTCCAGCTCAGTCTTGATCAAAGGCTTCTAGTCATCGGCATCCTTTTTGTTTTCATTTCATTTTTCTTTTTCTATTTTTTCCTGGACATGTTATGTGTACGACTTCATGATCCAATGTGTCCTTCCTTTTTTTTTAAAGACGATAGAGTGTAATTTGAGTAATAATTAGATGCTTTTGATTGCATTATGGTTGTTGTTGAGCTGGTAGAAGCGTTAGCGTGCTTGGCAGCATTTCGTCCGTCTTTACGTTCTGAGTTCAAATTACGCCGAGGTCGACTTTGACTTTCATCCTTTCTGGGTCGATAAATTAAGTACCAGTTGAGCACCGGGGTCGATGTAATCGACTTCCCCCTCCCCCCGAAATTTCTGGCCTTGTGCCAAAATTTGAAACCATTATAGTTGTTTAGCCCCTAATCAAGCAAACTCCTAATCTAAGATGTTCTGGTCGTCACCTTCCCTTTTGTTTATATCAAGGATTACATTGTTCCGTGTCTCCTAAATTTGAAGGAAATTTGGTTGCTATTTTTACCAGGTCAATCGATCGCTTAGAGGTTCTCTTGTTTGGTTTGTGATGCTAATTGTATTGTTTTTATCACCACACATTAATAATACCTCTTTTTATATTATATACAGGGTGAGGTGGAGCAAAATGAGTAATTTCTGATTTCTCTTTATTTTCTCCCTACCTGTTTGAAACCATTATATTGCAAGTACTGCATTACCATTTTGTACTGTTGCATCACTTTTGGGAGTAAAAATTGGTCAGCATAGTTGTTAGTGTTGAAGTTGAGAGAGTTTGAAATATAGTCGGGTGACAGGTACTTTTTTTGCAAGAAATTTTTCCTCAACTCTTACCCGATTGTAATTGCGGTTGCTAATAAAATATCTGGATAATTTTTGGTGTTTAACAATTAATATTCTTTTCTCTGTTGGATTCTAAGTCAATTTTTTCCCCCACACTAATGTTTAATTTGATAATTTTCAATTTTCAAACATATGTCTAAACTGGGGCAAAATGAGTAATGACTAATTTCAATAAACTGCATTGTGCATAAATATATCATGAAGGAAGCCACCCCAGTAGATCATGACGAAGTTATAGAGATTATTTTATGCTGAATTTTTTGATTTAGTCAAGTTTCGTTAATTTCATATCATGTGCCATTTTTCCATGATCCTCTTTCAATTTGACCTAGATATCTTAAATTTTTGTTGCATTTCTGATCTTTCTGATGTCTAAAGGTGGATATTGACGTGTATGAGCCTTTTCTCAAATGTATTTCTGGAGAACTGAAGAGGCAAATTTACCTTATCTTGTCTTACATATTTTAGTATTCAGATTATGTTATAGTGTTTTTAATGCATTTAGAGAAGGCTATTTGCTTAGCTGATATAGTTTTTGTAAGGCAGTGAACATTTCTAAAAAATATACTTTTTCTCAAAGTCAAAAATGCTGTAAATCGTATCGTACACATTGTGCCCCAGCCCCTATATATTTCAGTTTTGTTTTGAGATATACTGGAATACTTTCAGTGATGCAAGGTGATGAAATTGAAAGGGTGCCTCTATTTTAATTGATTTTGAAAATAATAACTGCTATTATTAAGCTGATGTTTGGAAAGAAATTACAATGAAATTTTGATCGAAGGTTTTAAATTTAGATCTTAAAGCAGGAAGTTTGTATCATAGAACGAAGGGCTGTCATAGGCGGGTTAGTATCAAAAGGTCCAATTCTTTCTCAAATGAATTGCGAAATAAGTACATTGAGAAATGGCTCAAATCAAAATCGAAGTCGAATTTGGATTGCAAATCCTCCAAAGGAAAAGATTTATGCACTGATCATTATTTTTAGGGTGGAAGGAAAAGGCAATCTCCTGCTGAGTTGATACGTTATACGGCTTCGATTCAATTTACCTATTTTGTTCCATAAGTAAGGCATTAACATAGCAACACAGCATTCGCCCATTTCTAAAACTTGATTTCCTTTTACCCAATTGAAAGCCACTAAATATTAAGGGTATTTGAACAAATTCCACGTCCATTTGGGTGTACATTTCCATTCGTTACTGTCCTACGAATTTAGACAGCCGGACTTGAATGGCATTCCTATAGTATAGAGTGAAAAATTCTAGTGTGCTAAAAAACTGATTTCTTCAGATCTGTATGTTTTAAGCGTCGTGAATTACGAATTTGCAATAAAATAAACAAAGCTGGTGGTTGCCTTAATTTTTCAGTTTTGACATTGTTTTTAAAAAAGTTTTGTTCAGATTTATATTTTGAACATCTGAGAATATAATTCATCAAAATTATATGTAACAAATCCAAAAATTTTTTGAAAGAAGTTAAAACCTGAAAATTTACAGAAAACGGTGGGAGGAACAAAAACGAAACAGATGGCAGGTAAAAGTTTTGACACAATGTTTTGTGTATTTTCAACAGGTATCATTTTGGGTGCTTAAATTGAAACTACAAAAATTATCCAAGTGGGTTCATAACATAATGTAAGGAATTAAAATTTTTTAGATAATTAAAGTTATACCTATAGAGAGGAAAATATAAACCCATTAGCTTAACAATTAAATCTGGTAAGAAAGGCAGGGGAGGTAACTCCGAAAATAAAGTTAATTAAAAATTGAAGTAAGTACAGTGCTAACAAGCTTTGGTGTTAGTAGATCTCTTCAGAAAAATATGAGTATTTGCAATTGATTGTGTGATATAATGATTTTTTAATGAATAAACACTGATAGACATGGCAATTTAGAAGAATGATTTGATGGGGAGGGAGGAGAATACATAGTGACACATTCTACATGAAAATGAAATAATTGTGTGGGTGGTAACACTAATTTAGAGAGCCATAATGTTTTAATTACAATTTACACTCCAGTAGGTCAGTTCCATTTTTGTCTCTTTCAACAGCAGGAACTACCCCCCCCCCCCCAAAAAAAAACAAGCACCATTTATATCAAGAAAATATCACACCTGAACAGCATGTAATTAGAACCTTCTATCATCAAAGATCTCTCCTGGTGAAAACATCTGTAACATAGCTGTAACCACATCCCAAAGAATGATCTTTCTCTTTAGGACCAGAAAATACTTCATCCCCCTCAAGTGTGGTCTACAATGAAATGTTACTCCTACATCTGGGATGGTGCTGCTGTTACGTTCACAGACATCTGAGATAGCATCCAAAGAAAAGCCACTCAGTTGAGTGGCATAAAATCACTCATGGACATGCTCCGTCTTTGGCTTGCAGACATGCTGTCTTCTCTCTCTGGCTTTTCAATCACTACTATAATAGCCTCTCTTCTTTGGAGCTAACTGTCTTGTATCATCTCATTCCTGACTTGTCTCTCTCCCTCACATCACCCATTTCGTGTACAATCCGATAGAGGGCCAACATAGACTGTGGGCACTGCCCCTTCCTCCAGGCTCAGTAGGTGTGCTCCCCCCCATTTCATACTTCATTATTGAAGGCATCCAGCCTTCCTTGGTAATTTCTCTGTTATTCTTTTCTCATACATAACAGTGTTTATTCATTCAAAATCTTTATAGCTCTCAGTAATCTATGGTCTGTCAAGTTTTGGTAAGGCTGTAGCTTGCAGAAGAGGTCTAATAGTACTGAAAAATGTCTCACATTGTCCCATATTTGCCAAGAATCTCTACCCAATGTATGTCACCATTCAATTTTTAATGAATTAAAATTTCGTATTTTTTTTTTTGCTTTATTTTTAGCAGAATTAATCATTAAAGTGATGGATTTTTTTTTTCACTTCTAGTGTAATTTCAGTTAGTAAAATTTTGTTGATCCACTATAATCAAATATGTTAGCCTCCATTTAACTATTTGTTTTTCATTCACAGTTTTTCCCCTATGCTATTTATTCTTCTATGAAGGATAAAAAAATGTCAGCACATTGTGTATATGCAATAAATTTCATTGTCATCACTAACTTCATTTTTATGCCCATTTTTTTTCTTGCTGGCATGAGTAGGATGAGATGTCATGGGGGCAATATTCTTTGATGCCAATCCTTGTTTGTCAAGTAAGCTACTTTATTCCATTGGTCTTCATGCATCAAACCACTGAGCTGCAGGACACATTGTTTGTGTGGAGCATAAACAAATGTTACTGCTGTCCAAGTAGTGTCAATGTGAAGGTTCAACTGACTAGTTTTATTGGCTACTAGATTGAGCCAGTCTACTTCCATGTAGACTATTGTTACATTCCTGCAATATTTTCATATTTTATGAATTTTGATATGATGGATAAGGTAGTTATTGGATTTAAAAATTCTTTTTAATTCTAACCTCATGCAATATATTATTTTGTGTTTGTATGAAGAATACTCAATTCTGTGTATCTAGGTACAAACCATATTGGTAATAAACAGATTTCTCGAGAAAGTCATCTCTGATAGACTAGTGTCTTATTCTAGTGAAAATTTATCTTATTTACTTCTTAGTATGAAACTGAAACTAAGCACTAGCTTTAAAAGCATTTGAAGTCTCTACAAAACATCTTTTTTCTCTATGTTCTATATCTGTATGTGGAATAGTTGCAGGCATGCCTTGTGTGGTCAAGAAGGTTGCTTCCCAACTATGTGGTCTTGGGTTCAGTCCCACTGCACGGCACCTTGGGAAAGTGTCTTTTATTATTGTTCTGGGCCAACCAAAGCTTTGTGAGTGGATTTGACAAACGGAAACTGAAAGAATCTGAAGTCTGTCATGTGTGTGTGTGTGTGTCCCCTTGTCTAGACATCACATGATGGTTGAAAATGAACTGTTTCCAGTCTTCTGTGAAAAATATGTCTAGCTATGCGAAGATGCCTTGCTCGGAAACAGGCGAGGGTTAACAACAGGAAAGGCACTATGCTGTAGAAAATCTGCCTCAACAAATTCCATCTGACCCATTTAAGCATGATGTTAAATGATGATGACGATGATGATGATGATGATGATGATGAATAAATAAAAAAATAAAAAGTAAAAGAAGTTGAAATGTTTAAAATTCAACAAAAAAATTTAGATTTGTTTCAGACTCTGTTCTCTAAATTGATCATTTTGAAATTCTTCCAATTGGTTTACAGTGAACTGTTTATAATTAATCATCGTCATTGTTTTAACATCTGCTTTTCTATGCTTGCATGGGGCAGATGGAATTCATTGGTGTAGATTTTCTGCAGTTGGATGTCCTTCCTGTCATCAACTCTCACCTGTTTCCAAGTCAGATAACATTTCTCCATAGCAAGACCGAGACAGGTTTTCATGGAACATTGGAAACAAAGGACACCACTTGTATGGCAGTGACACTCATTTACAACTATCTTGTAATGTCAAGATAAGGAAACACTATCACATGCATGCACACACAAATTTTGAATGAGATCAAATACAACTTTCTGATTTCTTCGACTTCATGATATTGTTTAATTAAAAAATTTACTTGGATACAACTCGTCAAGAGCAGAATGGAGTGAGTTAAAGTGGACGAAGAATACTTGGATACAAGTTATTTAATTCATCCCTCAATTCTTGAAAACGGAATCAACCTTGGTCTGATTTGAACTGCATGGGATACACCAGCACAATGTCAAGAAACCTTTTTCTTATTCAGTTTTCTACCATTTGCATCAATTATATTTCTTCTATCATTTACTTGTTTCAGTCCTTGGACTGCAGCCATGCTGGGGCACTCCTTTGAAGGGTTTTAATCAAATTGACCTCAGAACTTATTTTTTCAAGTCTGGTACTTATTCTATTGGTCACTAATGCTGAACTATTAAGTTATGGGGATGTAAATAACCCAACACAAGTTGTTGAGCTGTGGATTGGTGGAGGACAATCATAAACACATACACACAACAGACTTCCACACTAGTTTTGTCTACTAAATTCACTCACAGAGTCGGTCTGGGGTTATGGTAAAAAAAAAAACACTTGCCCAAAGTACAGAATAGTGGGACTGAACCTGAAACCACATGGTTGCAAAGTGAGCTTCTTAACCACACAGCCATGCTTACTTTATTTTTTGACTAGGCACAAGAGTCTATTTATAGGTTCATGTTTTCCAAAAGGTGACGATAATGGAGAATACTATGAAATAGTTGCAACTGGAAATTATAACCAAGACTCCGACTTTGATCAGTGGGAAATTATCTTTAACACCTATCATTTTGTGTTCAACTAACTTGATTTCTTTTGACTAGGTACGAAGCCTTAGATTTATTAAGGTAGGGAAATGTGATGTGTCAGTTCAAGAGTTATGTGCTCCTACAATTTTTTTTCCAGGTGAGATGGAAGAAAGAAACTGTAATTTTATTGTTTTCATATATAACATATAAACATTAAAAATACAAATCCAAAACCGAAGAAAGAAAGAAAAAGGAGAAAAGGAAAGAAAAGAAAGAAAAAAAGGGGGGAAAGAACAAACAAATTCAACACCTCAATTGGTCGCACACCACAAGGTTCAACGGAACCTACTGAAGCAAGCTAACACGCCTCCGGCATTACCACGGGGCGATGGCGAAGCTAAGGCGTTCCAAAACTACAAATGCGACCAATACTTTTTTTTTAATGTTTATATATTAAAAAAAAAGAAGTTTTTAATGTATATAACACGATTATAAAACAACCATATTTTGGGGTTTATAAAGCAGCATTTCTTCAAATTAGTTTCAGTAAGCCACTGATAAGACTGTGGTTAAGCTCTCTTTGCAATCACATAGTTTCGGGTCCAGTCTCACAGCACGACACCTTGGGCACGTGTCTTCTACTATAGCCCAAGGCTGACCAATGCCTCGTGAGCTAATTTGGTTAGACGACAACTATGTAGATGTCCGTGTGTGTATCTGTCTATCTTTTACTTTTCAGTTATTGAATTGCAGCCATGCTGATGCAACGCCTTGAAGGATTTTAGTCGAACGAATTGACCCCAGTACTTTTTTAAAGCCTATCTTATTCTATCGGTCTCTGGCCGAACTACTAAATTATGGGCTTGTAAAGAAACAAATACCGGTTGTCGGGACAAACACACACACACATATATACATGATGGGATTCTTTCAGTTTCCGTCTATCAAATCCACTCACAAGACTTTGGTTGGCCCGAGGATATAGAAGACACTTTCCCAAAGTGCCACGCAATGGGACAGAACCTAAGACCACATGGTTGGGAAGTAAACTTCTTATCACATAGCCACGCCTATATATATATATATATATGTGTGTGTGTGTGTGTGTGTGTGTTTACGTTCCCGATCTCTTGGGAAAATATGCTGAGAGAATAAGTACCAGACTTTAAAATAAGTATTGTAGTCAATTTGTTCGATTCAAAACCTTTCAAAGTAGTGCCCCAACATGGCCGTAGTCCAATGACTGAAACAAGTAAAAGAATGGAAGACTAATTAAATGCTCATCAGACATGGTCAGTTGTAAATGTATAACTTGCACTCTTTTCTACTGGCGGTTCACAAGAAAACATCTGGTCAACAAGTATCAGTTTTCGGCTGCAGTAAAAATCAGAACGATCGAAAAGCGTTATGTTGGATCTAGTTTCAGAATTATGTCCCTTAGATTGGCCTGTGATGTGAAATTTACGCCTTGTGACAGCCTTATGAGGAAACGGTCTTCCGTGCACTTGTGTGTTTGTAAGTGGGTGAGAGAGAGGGAGAGAGAGAGAGAGAGAGAGAAGAGGATGGAAAATATACAGTCAGTTTGCAGAGGGGTATGTATGTATTGTATGCGTTAGTTGTGAGAGGAGAAATCGCTATGATAAAAAGAGAGCAAGGTGGTAAAAGGTGAGAGAGGGAGAGGAAAGTATAAGGAAAGAGGGGGGAAGGTGCATGAGCTCTGAGGAGGTCAGAGGTGAGAAAAGGGTGGGAGGCAAAAGGTATAAGAATATTTGAAAGGAGAAAACACCAGCTCTTGCTACTAGAAAAGACTTGACCAATTAGCCAAAATGAAGGCAAGAGTAGAAACTTCTGAGTGAAGCAAATTCTTCAGGAATTCAACTTCTTTATGTTTTGTTCAAATCCTGCTAGGTTCAATTTTGCCTTTCATCATTCTAGGGTTGATAAAATGAAGTACCAGTCATGTACTGGGGTTGAAATAATCAACAGTTCCCACACAACAAATTTCTGGCCTTGTGCTGGTGTAAGAAATTATTACTTTGAACTTGTAACTGCCAACATAAACGATTAAAATAGACAGACTAAACAGCATCACTCTTGTTTATTGGTGAGACTGGGAAATGTTTAAGAAAAATTAGCTTTAGTATCAAATAACCAGTCTGAACTTTAGAACTAGTCAAATTTGCAACAATAATGTGTGTGTGTGTTTTATATATATATATATACACACACAGGTGTGTTGATGCAAACAGGAAAAATAGAACTCAAAATATGAGTATCTTTTATCTTTTACTTGTTTCAGTCATCAGACTGCGGCCATGCTGGGGCACCGCCTTCAATTTTTAGCCGAAT
>JAOPUL010003032.1:14256167-14267240 GCA_027564515.1 Octopus rubescens | reverse complement strand
GCCCAAGATGCCACGCGGTGGGATTGAACCCAGAACCATGTGGTTGGGAAGCAAGCTTCTTACCACACAGCCACGCCATATGTGTGTGAGCCTAATCCACGTTGGTTTTTCTTTTTCCCTGGCTTTTTTTTTATCTCCTCCTCTTCCCAGTCTCTCCTGGACATTCCTTTAGCATCCAACGAAGAACTATGTCTGAAACGTTATAACTTTTACTCTATAATTTTTATTCCTTCTTTGAGCATCAACCGAATAATACAAACTGTGAATGTTTTTTGTACTTTTAACCCATGCCAGAATGGAAAGTGGACATTAAATGATGATGATGATGTATTTCTTTTATATATATATATATATGTGTTTGTCATCAAATTATCAACCAGAAAACAGAATGTTAAAATGAGTAACATAATGGTGACACGTTAAAAGCACTAGTGCTGGTGCCATGATGAAAGCACCTGTGTTGGTGCCATATTAAAAGTACCCATGTTGGTGCCACATTAAAAGTACCCATGTTGGTGACACATTAAAGGCACTCAGTACACTCTCTGGAGTGGTTGGTGTTAGGAAGAGCATCCAGCTGTAGAAACCAAGTCATAACGGACTGGAGTCTGGCGCAGCTCCCTGGCTTGCCAGTTTCCAGTCAAATCGTCTAACCCATGCCAGCATGGAAAACAAGATGCTAAATGATGATGATGATGATGATGATGATGAATGGTGATGAGGAGGTAAGTGTTGATAATGGCAGTAGTAGTGATGATAATGACAGCAGTGAAGAAAATGATAATGATCCAAGACAATAATGAGGTATATTCTCTCTTTTATCTAATGTAAAGGGTATTTTTCAGGTATCAGTCAAAACCATATATGACTGTCCTTTAGTGTAAAAGATTACTGGATCAAAGCAGTCACCACAATATTACTAACACAGAAATATATTCTTGGTCACTAGCACAGAATCTTTCAATGGCTAGGGAACTACTTTACTGAGACTTAATGGTTTTTATCTGCCCATGTAAAAAAAAAAAAAAAAAATAAGGCATGGCTATGTGGGAAGAAGCTTGCTTCCCAACCACATGGTTCTGAATTCAGTTCCACTGTGTGGCATCTTAGGCAAGCATCTTCTACTATAGCCTCAGGCCGACCAAAATGTGAGCGGATTTGGTATACGGAAACTGAAAGAAGCCCGTCATATATGTATATGTGTGTGTGTGTGTTTCTGTCTTTGTGTTTGCCCCCTCCACCACTGCTTGACAATCAGTGTTGGTGTGTTTACGTCCCTGTAACTTAGTGGTTCAGCAAAAGTAACTGATAGAATAAGTACCAGGCTTAAAAAAAAAAAAAAATAAGTACTGGGGTTAATTCATTCGACTAAAAATTCAAGGCGGTGCCCCAGCATGGTTGCAGTCTAATGACTGAAACAAATAAAAGATAAAAGATAGGTTTTTGTTTTACCTAACCTATAGCTGGAAATATATTCCCTGATGCAACAAACAACTTCTTTCTCCATAATCATCATCATCAACATTACTGCTGCTGCTAACATCAACATCTGCTTCCATCACACAAACTGGATATGTTATCACAGTCTACATCAGTTCTTATTTGCAGTTACTGCTCTCTTAGACAGCTTCACTCATACACTTCATTCTTGGCTTGGGTTTTCCAATCATTAACCATTTTACAATAATGTAACTTACACAAAACTATAACATGTGCTTAAAAGTATGTACTTGTTAAGGTAACCTATACAGAACTATAGAATACTCTCTCACACACACACACACGTCCAATGTACTCTATAGATATGAAGAGAGCATCTACAAGTTAATACTGGGCATTATTATATAAAGCCATAACACATAATACTGTATCCTACATAATGATGTTAATAGATGTACATACATATATATATGTACATATGCAGGCATGGATGTATGCACGCATGGATTTATGCATATTAACATTAACATTGTATATATGTACATATATACATGCCTGTGTGTGTGTGTATATATGTCTGTTTTTATGTTCAGTTATAATAAAAACAATGTTACATTAATCTGATGGGTCACTCTATACTTTTGTAGAGTACAAATTTATTATTCTTAAACAAGAATGTTGTTGACAGTGACTTTGAAGTTTTGGCCAGCTAAGCCATCGTCAGACACACACCATTAATATTACGACACTATTCAAATAGGAAGGGAAAAATAAAAAAAAAAATAGTTGATGATTTACCATAACAAGTCCTTTCCCTCCACGAGCAAAACCTTCTCGGACATTGGCAGGGCGTTTATTCATAGCTTCTCTTCGTTTCTTCTGGTATTCGTCATCCAAAGTGAGGGCAGCAATACCTTTTCCCATAGCTCCAGTGATTCTTGACACAGCACCCGCAGCACCACCTACAGCACAGACAGACAGAATCAGTTTGTTTGTGTAAATTGAATTGATGAACACAAATATCCTTTTAGAAGCAAAATAACAGAAAAGATTGCCTGACCTCTGACTAAATGCCAAAACAATCTCTAATTTAAAAAAAAACAAGATTGACATTTTGTGGATGTCATAAGAATTTATAAACTTTTGAGAGAACATTAAATAATTCTGTTTTGGAACAGTGGATCTTGAAGCATGTAAAGCTAGGCACCTGTGCTGGCGACATGTAAAAGGCACTCGTGGTGGCAACACATAAAAGGTACCCATGCCAGCGACACGTAAATGGCACCCAGTACACTGTGGAGTGGTTGGCATTAGGAAGGGCATCCAGCTGTAGAAACCAAGTCAAAACAGACTGGAACCTGGTGCAGCCCTCCAGCCTATCAGCTCCAGTCAAACCATCTAACCCATGCCAGCATGGAAAAATGACATCAAATGTTGATGAAATATTGAATTTAAAAACCCTTTTGGATAGAAAAAGTTGAAGGCTGCCTGTGGAACTCAAACCCACATCTGCTGTAGGTATGACAGGCATTCTGCCATGGGCATCTTTTAATTTTTTTTTTCTATCCAGAAGGGTTTTTCAACCCAATATTCACATGCTATTATTTATAGCTTTAAGAGCTTCAAGATCCATTGTTTGCCACCCCCAAATTGACATTATCACAGTTACATAATAATTTCTAAATTATATACAAACATCCTCGTGCCAGTGACACATTAAAAACACGTGAAAGGCACTCGGTACACTCTCTGGAGTGGTTGGTGTTAGGAAGTGCATCCAACCATAGAAACCAAGCCAAAACAGACTGGAGTCTGATGCAGCTTTCCGGCTTGCCAATCTCCAGTCAAATCGTCTAACCCATGCCAGTATGGAAAACGGACATTAGATGATGATGATGATCACAAATTTAGAGAAGGGAGTGAAATTGTGTGACATTGATGCCTTTCCTAAGAACCTTAGTTGGTGTAAATAAAGTGAAATATATGATAAACAGGTATCAGATTACTAACTTGGCTGGTCATCTAAATATATCTAGCCACTAAAAATGGTGAATTAATTATATTATATCAAGTTAATGAAATACATTGAATTAAATCATGTAATAAAGGAGATTATGAATTATAATTTAAAAAATTTTTTATCTTTTATGTTTCAGTCATTAGACTGTGGCCATGCTGGAGCACCGCTTTGAACTTTTAGTCGAATGAAATGACCCCAGTACTTATTTTTTTAAAGCCTGGTACTTATTCTATCGTTTTTTTTTGTGAAACCGCTAAGTTACAGGGATATAAACAAACCAACACCAGCTGTCAAGCGGTGGTGGTGGTGGGCAAAACACAGACACACATATATATATATATATATACATACGACAAGCTTTTTTCAGTCTCTGTCTACCAAATCCACTCATAAGACTTAGGTCGGTCCGAGGCTATAGTAGAAGACACTTGCCCAAGGTGCCATGCAGTGGGACTGAACCCGGAACCATGTGGTTGGGAAACGCCTGCGCTTATTGGTTAGATTCTTGTAAAATCATACTTAAATAACATCGACTAGTTTGGAGATAGTTTTAAGTTATCTCAGATTGTCCATTACTCCATTATCTAAATTTTTTATCATGTGAAGACTATGAAACTGGTCAGTTAATGTGATAACATGAATGCTTTAAAGTAGAATTGATCTACCAGATCGAAATCTGTGTTTCAGTGCTATGAAGGCTGAAGAGAAAACTCTTTATTGATCAGCATACCTTATAGATTCTGAAAAATCTCAAACAGAACATTCTTTTTTTTCTACTACCATTTCTGGTACTGTTAAAATAATTTGGAAAGTAATATAATTGATATCTCACCAACAGCATGACCAAATAGACTGCGGACTCCAAGAGCAAGTCCTTCAGCAAATTCCTCTGGTCCTTGAATGGCACCCTGGAAACAAACATCGATATATATATATATATATACATAAAAAGAAAAGGCATACATTCACATTATACAAATACATGCACACACTATAATTTTTTGATATTTGTCACATACAAATACTGCAAGAATTTAAGAAGTGGAATTAATAATTGTTTCCTTATTTTCCGCAAGAACATAATCCTTTCTATACTGGGCATGAAGGCCTGAAATTTTGGGGGAGGGGAGTATTCAATTTTATCGACCCCAGTTCGTAACTGGTATTCATTTTATCGACCCCGGAAGGACGAAAAGCAAAGTCGACCCCGGCGGCATTTGAACTCAGAACGTCGTAAAAATTGCTGCTAAGCATTTCTCCTGACACGGTAATGACTCTGCCAGCTCGCCGCCTTTTTCCGCAAGAACATAATACAATTGCAATGAGAATAGTTTGAAGATTCTTTCCGTTAACTACAACAGTGTTTTACTGTTTTGTAATATCATTGTAACTATGGTAACAACAGTGATTCTCAAGCAAATAGTTTGCAAGAAAGAGAATTCATTAAACTATTTAATATCATATTCAAATATATTTTGTAACAAACATAATATCTGATAATCTTTAATTTTCTCTTCAACATATTTGCAGTAGCTCAAATAAAGATGTGAAACCTTTTAACAAATGGAAAGAAAAAAAAAAATTACCCAGTTATAAGTTGAAGTTTACAGTTGAAGAAAAAAATCTTAACTGATTTTCACAAATTTGTGATTTGAAACTAACAAGTTGAACAGCAGCAATGTCATACACAATATAGACATAGGTGTGGTTGTGTGATAAAGAAGTTTGCTTCCCAACCACATCGTTCTGGGTTTCCAATCTCCCATGAGGACATGTTTGGCTATGGGAAAATATTACCTGGCTTGGAAGGGGGTGAGAGTTGGCAACAGGTAGGACATCACACCATAAAAAAATCTGCCTCAAAAAATTTAATCTGACCCATGCCAGCATAGAAAAGTGGATGTTAAAAAATGATGATGAAATGTCTTATGTACAAAAGTAGATAAGTTTAAAATAAGAGTTTAACCAGTCAGTTAATACAGGAATACAAAAATAAATCAATATTACCTGGTATGGCTCATAGAAGAGATCTTCTAAACCTTCTCCTAGGCCTCGTAAAAGTCCAAATGGGTTGCCTAAGACATCCAGGCCGAGTACCAACACATACATTTGTTTAATTGCCTGAAAAGAAAAAAAATGTATTTATTAAAATATGACTCTTTTTTTAAGGCATTTCATATTTTAAAATTTGTTTCACAAACTGAAAAGGACAACTAGTGAAATCTAATATTAGAACCATACATAAAATTAGAAAGATAGCCCTGAAGTCAGTTTAAGCATTAGCGTGTCTTGTTTTCTTGTGTAAGTATTTATGACTGAATACTTGTTAGTACCAATGACAAAGAATAACTGCCATCAACTTTAACCCTTTGACATTCTGATTACTCTGTCAAATGTAATGCTTATTTATTCACATTGTTTTGAATTAATCATGCATTATCTCATAGCTTTGAGATATCAATGATGTGATTGTTTATTTTTACAATAACGTTATAGGATAGGTGTGGGAGGCTGGATCTGACCAGTTTGAACATAAAACAGGTAGAATATTTGGGCCGGATATGGCCGGTTTAAATATACTAAGGTAAGAAAGTGAGCTTAATGGCAAGTCACAATGCAGGAAGATACAGAGTTAAGTTTACAATAGGATTTAGATTTACATCTAATAAAATTGGTATTTCAACTATTTATTCAGTTGTTGTTCATTTATTATTTTTAATTAATTAATTATAAATCAATGGAGTAGCAGAAACAGATTCTATAGAGTGGTGAACAAAAGTGCTTTGCATCATTTACTGCATTTGATGGCTGACAAAATACACTTTTTTCCTAAAAATATCTATGGAAAAAAAATCACCCCAGGTCCTGTATGTGAAGTTGCTTTAATGCATTTAAAACTTATTTCTTGAATATGTACAACTGAAATTGGGGTGCATCTCATCTAATATGCTTGTGCATCTTTTATACCATCAAATATGGTAATTATGTTCTTTTATATTCTGAGTTCAAATCTTACCAGGGTTGGCTTTCTCATTTTCTGGCACCAATAAAATAAGTACTAGTCATACATTGGGTTAATACAATCAAATACAATCCACCAATATATTGCTAGCATGTAACCCAGTACAGCCTATTGCACAGTCAGGTTGTTGGCTAATAAACAGATAAACCCACTTGCTTGGTGAGGATAGTGATTTTGGACACTCTGTGGGATGAAAAACAAGATCTGTCAAAGAGCAGATGAACTCAAATGTGTCACTGACCATCCAATAATATGTACATATGCACATTAAATATGTGTGTGTATATCTCGTGTCGGTGCCATGTAAAAGTGCTCATGCCAATGGCACATTAAAAGTGCCCAGCACATGCTGTAAAGTGGTTGGCATTGGGAAGGGCATCCAGCTGTAGAAACCAAGCCAAATTAGACTGGAACCTGGTGCAGCTCTCCGGCTTGCCAGCTCTGGTCAAACTGTCCAGCATGGAAAACAGACGTTAAAGGATGATGATGGTATTTAGTAGCATGTTCTCATTTAATTCTAATTAGGCATGGAATAAATAAGTAATCTTCATCTCCACAGTTGCAAAGTTTGTGGCAGCAGGTAATAGGGACAACTGGTGCAGGTAGCAAACACTGTCATGTTAGGTTATAAAGTCATGATGCAGGGCAAACTTCTAGAATGATGTTTTAATGCTGGAATATCTAACCAAGTTAGCCTGGAAATCCATTAACTATTTCGGCAATCTCTTGTATTCTCTTACAAGCTCAGTTGTCTTGATTATCTTGCCACTGGGTATTTTGTGTAAGAATGAGAGAGTGAACCCGATGTATGTACAGCTCTTTCACACTATAAAAATAACATCCTTGTACTAGTTGAGTCTCTGTCTAAGCCATCATCAAATATGGTGGGCGAATCTATCAAACAAATCTTTATTTTTAACCAAATATCAACAATTTATTTTACAAAAACTTTCAGATAAAAATATAGAAACTTGACAACAAATAACAAACTAAAATAAAACTGTAAAAGTTAGTAAAAAAAAAGCCATTAACCTGTCCAGCATAATGTTGACTCATCTGGCCTATTAATTGACTTTGGTTATAAAAACTGTGATTTCTTTCAAAATACCCAAGTCTGGAAAGAGAAAATATGAAGTAGATTAACTCATAGTTATGGGTTAAAAACCTTTTATTTTCCTTAATCAATAAAAACAAAAAGAAATTTGGCAAAAATCTAGATAGCAATTTGTTGTGTAGTTTAACAAAAACAATTTCTTTCCAACAAGAAAAAAAAAAATTCTTTATTACAACAGGGAAATTATTCACTGAAGTAGTCCAGTCAGCTCTGGTAGAGTAGACTTATGGCAAAGAGGTAACCAATCATATTTATAAGAGCAACTCGCAGCTCCTACTCTACTGATATGCAAATGTAAGATAGATTAAATTGTTGTTCACCAAGTGTTCTATAATGAGGTCAGTAAAGAGTTTGTAAAAAAAAATTAGTAGCTACTACACAGATTAGAATGTATATATGTGTGTGTAAATATATATATATATATATTTGTTTCATATTTTGATTTTATATCCTGTTGGGAAAGGCTACCATTCATCCCTCTAAGAAGAACAAGATATGTAAGAGACACATACTAGTGTTCATTCAAGGTATATATATATCTCTTAAATCTTTTGTCACATTTTTAACTTTCACTTTCCGTAAGCAGTCAACTTGAAGGTAAGTGGTAGACAAAACAATGTTTGAGAATTAAATGAACAGACTTACTTGAAAACGACATCCTGAACATCAGTTAGGACAACACCGACACTCTGGAGGAAAATATTGAGAATGTTGGATTTGATTTCTGCAGGACCATCTTCTCCACCACCTTGCAGAGAGAAACTCAAATGAATCTGTAAAAAAAAAAAACGAAAGAATTTTTTTCCTTTACTCTTTTACATTAAGTTTTGTTTCCATACTTGCATTAATGGAATGTTTTCTTACTGGGGCAATTGTTTCCACAAATTACATGTCTTCCCAGTCGCTAACAACTCAACCATGTAATAATAGTAAAATATTGATAGAATAAATATGGGTTATGAGATTTACAAATGACAAACCACTCACCAGTAAATTAAAATTCATTTTGTAATTCTTTAAGTAATGAGTTCGATTTGAATAAAAATCTGATAAATTTTTGTCATTTATTAATTTAATTTCTTATAGATCAGTTAGGAAGTCGGTGAGAAATGTTTGAATTTGTGATGAGACAAGAATGTAGCAAAGATAATGATGATAGTTGCAGACTGAATTTAATTTGGATGTAAACTTTCACTAGATACTTGTCACCACAAATTTATACGTATGTTGTCTGGTTAGGCTAAATGTGCTACCTTAACTTTCTAAACGCTAAAAAGATGAGGAAGAATGAATTCTTTCAACAAAATATTAATCTATCACTCATATTTAATCACAAGAAAATTTGACAATCATCTCCATAATACTTAAGTAAAACCATTAACTTTTACAACAAAAAATAGAATATCTAATCCTAGTTTATTTCTAAATTTTCAAAGCATTAATATTAAACAAAATAAATAATTAACATATCAATTTAAAAAATTCTATCAAAAAATCCGTCATAAATTTTCCTTTCACTACTCCACCTTTATTACTTTTTATATTACTATTATTTTTCGTTTTTACTGGTGAGCAGGGGTTCTCAACTAGAGTCCATATGGCCCTTGGGGATCCATATAAGATTTTATTGCTAAATTTTATGTGCAATAAACTGGTTATACTTCTACAACACACAATATATTTTAACATTTTTTTTTCTTATACACGTCCTAATAATATTTAATTATAAAAATATAATAGGGTTTTTTAAAACATCAAATGGCTATGAAGGTCCAACTGAGCAAAATAGGCATCAAAGGGGGGTCATAGGTAAAAAATGGTTGAGAACCACTGCTTTAGAGAAAGGGGCTGAGCACAGCCTTCACAGAACCTCCAAGGATGAGACCGATAAGGCTGGAAAAACATGGGCAGGGAAGGAATATGAGAGGGATGACATTCTGGAGAAAGGAAGCACTAACAAAAGTGTTTTGTGTGTAGTTTTGATAGTGGTAATGATGATTATGATATGACAATATAGGTAATGAGAGATGAGTGAGTTAGGTCAGTCTGAGTGAAGATAGTGCCAACTCAGCTCGCTTCAAGGCTCAGAGCCCACTGCATTAGCAATAGAAGAGGTAGTGTGAAGAGACAGCATGGTTATGGGCCAGAGGTTGGAGTGTGTTGCTGAGCAACTTTATGCCAGTTGGTCTTTTTGGGATGCAATTTAAGATGTCTGCATGCATAGCACCATCCCAAATATTAGAGCATTATTCCATTGTGGGTCTCATTAAGAGTTGTAGATGACTAGTAATTGTTGGATATGGTTAGTAACTGCAAAGCAAAATAATCTGTTTCTTTGAATAGTAATATCTATATTACAATTTTAAATGAGAGTTTTGTATTGGGAGTGTGACAATGTACACAACAATGATTTCAAAAGCTAATGTTTCCCACAGCTGAATGATACGAGAAATTATAAATAGAAGCTTACCTTGATAGGTGAGAAGTGTAAGTAGTCATAGAAGTTCTTTTGTTCTTCAACAAGAGACACGCCAGCCACATCAATCAGTTCTGTTTGGGTTATCTTACAGTCTTCAAGGAACAGACGAGTCTACAGACAAAATATCATATAGGTTGAGTGAAATGACTATTACTGAAGGTATTGTTGGAGGGAGAGAGAGAGAGAGACAGAGACAGAGACAGAGACAGAGACAGAGAGAGAGAGAGAGAAAGAGAGAGAGAAAGAGAGAGAGAAAGAGAGAGAGAGAGAGAGAGAGAAAGAGAGAGAGAGAGAGAAAGAGTGAAAGCCGACAAAGCAAGCAAAGGAAAGAAAACAGAGAGCAAAAACAAAGAATGAGTTCTCATACAACTGTGGAGAGCTATACTATTCATATAGTAACATACTGAATAAAAAGCTTTCTGCAGCAATGATTTTATCTAAAATGATGTCATTCTAAATAGTTGTCAGAAGTTAAAACAGAAATTATAACTAAGAATCTACCTCTGGTAATTATTTCCTTTTGTCAGATTGTTTAGTTTAGTACATAAACAGAGGCAAGAAACTATTAAAAAAATGTTGGAGAAACTATGGCAGGTGGTTTGATGTAGAGTTGATGTTGACCACATACATAAATGCAAGTGAAAACAATTCATTGCTAAATTATTTTTTTTATTGCTTGTATTCATACAAAGGTGGTAGCCTAACATGTGAACCAGTTTAACATCACCATTTTGGACAAGCAGTGGAATAAAATTTGATGCCATGTGGAAGAAGTCTATTATTTTGAGCAGAACTTTCAGAGAATGAATAAATATTAACTCATGTTACAGAATAGACAATTGAAGAATAAGGGAAATGGGAAAGGAAGTAACATTTGGAGATCTTGGTAAAATATGTCTCTCACACACACAATATATATATATCATCATCATCATCATCATTTAACGTCTCTTTTTCCATGCAGGCATGGGTTAGACAGTTTGACTGGAAACTGGCAA
>JAOPUL010003032.1:14207164-14217549 GCA_027564515.1 Octopus rubescens | reverse complement strand
ATGTATATTTGCACAAATAATTAGGAATTATTTAACCTTTTTTTAAAAAAATTTATCAGACTGAATTTTTGCAGAGCTAAGTGAATACACCACTATAAGAAAACTTGGAAGTTAAAACAAGGCTTGTAAGTTCGTTTTTAATCGGAGTCATTCTCTACAAAAAATAATGAATGGTTTTGTTCAATCCACATCTGTATTAAGGTAAAGAAAGAAACAAGTATTGTTAGCAAATTAGTGTAGAGTGTCAAATAGGAATTTCATTTTTTGAAAACCAATGATAAAAATATATATGTTTGAAATATGCCTTACCTTCTTAGATTTGGATTTAAAAGAAAAAAGTATAGCATCTTTCAAATCTGAAGGATGTTTTATAACATCAGCACTTTCTGTAGACTGAATAGAGAATAAAGAGAAAGAAAGGAAAGCATTAGAATGAGTGTATAAAAAGAAAACAAAAATTCAAATTTAAACTATAATTATTTTACTGCTAGGATTTCACAACAAATTCATTTTTAGCATTACTTCAAAATTTCTATCTACTATGTAATGGTTGAGCAATATATATATATATATATATAATTCTTGAAGGTAAGATCTCAGAAGGTAAGTTACTAGCAAACCTTCAAGTGTATTAATGATGATATAGCTTGTTTCATCATCCTCCTTTAACGTCCGTTTTCCGTGCTGGTATGGTTTAGTTGGTTTGACCGTAGCTGGTAAGCCATGGGGCTTCACCAGGTTCCAGTCTGATTTGGCTTGGTTTCTACGGTTCGATGCCCTTTCTAAAGCCAACCACATTACAGTGTGTGCTGGGTGCTTTTAACATGCCACCGGCACACAGGCGATTGTTAGTCAGACGGATGAGACATATAGATCAAGGACAGATGGACAGACAGACAGGGAACAGACAAAAACTGAAATATGTTACATGGAGATTAAAGACTTCTATTCTAAAATGTAAATAATTGTAATGAGTTTAGCTGAGCAGTGAGTGTTTTAAAGCAAATCAGTAAAAGACATTTTCACAGTATTACAGTGATTATGGCAAATAAATGGGAAAAAATAAGAAAAAAATGATGAATGACTTTGCATTAAAAAAGGATCAAGCAACAATTTTAAAGATACAGTTTTGGATAAAAGTTTATATTTTTGATTTTGCTTTTAGCAAATGTTTTTGATTATTTTGAGAAGGTTTCAACTGATTATTCATAATACATGAGATACTTCCATTTCAAAAGATAGGATTTGCCCTTTCTTGCTAATTCTCATTTTGACACCATGATAGTTATAAACATCACTCATTGATGATGTGGTGATATTGTGACCTCAGCATAATTAAATGGCTGAGGAGATAATTTGCAAACACACAATTATATGATTGCAGGTTTCTATTATGTAATGGTTGAGCAATACACACACATATATATATATATATATATATATATATATATATCTCAAGAGAGAGAAAATAGCATTGTCTGATATAGATAAATGTTTTTAATTCTTTTCTTAAAGCCAAAACAATGCGCGTTATAAGAAATAAATCAAGTCAAAGACTGATGAAAGTTAACGAACAATCAACCAAAACACAAAAATAGAGATAAATTATACCTTAAACAAGACATAATTTCCATGAAACATGTAGATACAGACAATGATCAAAGCAAAAACAACAACAACAAAGAGAGGGAAGACATGAAAGAAATTCTATAGACCAAATGAGATTGTAACGAAAATAGTAAAGTACTGAAGTATCAGTGAGTTACAGAGAATCAAATGATCAATAGGGAAGCTGTTTAAAAGGCATCAGTATTCCTTTAAGATAAATTAAGTAGAGTGATAAATTAGATCTCATATATCAACAGGTTAACATTTTTTAAATTTTTACCTTAACCCTTTAGTGTTTAAACTGGCCATATCCAACTCAAATATTCCAGCTGTTTTATATTCAAACTAGCAAGATTCAGCTTCTTACACCTACCCTACAATGTCATTCTAAAGCTAAACAAACACACCATCGAAATCTCAAAGCTACAAGATAGTGCATGATTAATTCAAAACAATATAAATAAGCATTACATTTGACAGAATAATCTGAATGCTAAAGGGTTAAAGTTTCCTCAAGTCATTGTTTCTGTTTCATGAGAAAATCTATGCGACATGTAAAAGATCTTTTAATAAGGCGGAAAGCTGCCAGAATTGTTAGCATGCCGGGCAAGATGCTTAGCGGCATTTTGTCCATCTTTATGTCTTGAATTGAAATTCCGCTGAGGTTGACTTTGCCTTTCAACATTCCAGGGTCGATAAAATAAGTACCAGTTGAACAGTGGGGTCAATGTAACCAACTTATCCCCTCCCCCAAAACTGCTGGCTTTGTGTCAAAATTTGAAATCAATCTAGAGGGATGTGGTGCACATAATTACTATACACTTATTTCAATAACAAGGTTTCTTTAATATTGAGTAGTAACACTACTTTGTTACAGTTCCTATCATGATAAATAATTAGAGGACTGATATTTAATCACCTAATATTAATTAGGCTTAAGTCAGATGCTTGCCAGATATTTTTGCTTTCTATTAATTCTCCCTGAAATTTATGGTTAAAAAGAACATTTTTAGGAACTAACTTTATATCATGATTGAAGTTTAGAGAGCTGCTGTTTTTATTTTTTTAAAAATTTTACTTTTACTTGTTGCAGTCATTCGACTGCAGCCATGCTGGGGCACTACCTGTTGATAAAGGGAATCTATTGTCATGCAAAATGGAGGTTGTATAACGAAAATACCAGACATGTCATGCTTTATGACAATAAACAAGGTAGTGAAGGAGAAGAGTTCTGTAGGATGAACAAAAATGAGCAGGACATGAAATGTGAGATAGGATGTGTAGTGTGATGTACTGGAAGCACTGAAAAGAACACTGGTATGGGTATGTGATGAGCATAAATAGGATATGTTAGGTAAAGAAATTTTGCTGGTAACTGAAATACAAATGAATAATTCAGATAGATATAAGCTAAGAATTGATAAAGGATACAGAGATATATAGCCCATATCAGCAATGAGTAAAACTGGATACAAAAAAAGTTGAACACATAAGATCTCAGCAGTTGGCCTATATATTTGCATAACAGTTTCAAATAGTTAAACATTACTGAAATATTATTTCAGATGGTAACTAAAACGTATTTGATTAGTAAGAGGAAAAAAAATGTCACAAATCCATGGTAAATTTGTAAAATTGCTGTTCATTTATCAATAATTTTCTTCAAAATTCTGAAAACAACAGTTGTGACCTTGATACAAGTTGTGACCTTGATACAAGTTGTTACTTGTCAGAAGCTAAGATGGCTCTGTCACTTTGAACAACACCTATATTTTTCTTAACAGCTTCTTTTGATGATATCCAACTAGCATTGCCTTTGTTGATCATAGATAGCCCAAGGGAGGGCTACTTTGTCAAAAGTTTAAACCTTAAAGAACTAAATGAAATCTTATATTCCTAAGCTAAATCTTCCTTAAATTATAGACTTGTGATCTAATAACTTAAGTTTATTTGAAGCCTGTGATAATCAGGAAGTATGATGAAATATATGATGCTAATATTATGAGGACCTGATATGAGCTGAATTAGTTCTAAATGTAGATAAAGATTAAGGAGCTTTTATTAATAGGTGCTAAACTCCAGTTTCTTGATGTAATGTTGATAAGAAACTTCATCTGAATGGAATGTTGGACTATTTCATATAACACTTCCAGATGATGTCAGATCTATTTCTAACAGATAGGTCAATCAAGGCATATAGAGTTAAATGTAGTACCTAAATACATGGCACTTGTATTGACTAGGATCTATTTGTATTGAACAAATTACTTATTCAAAATGAAGCTTAAATACTATTGAGCATACAGAATTGTAAAATGTTTTACATCTACACATGCGCGTGCGCGCACACATCATTTAATATATGCAGGATTTAAATGCAAGCTACAAGTTTCATGCCTCTGATAATACAATAGCTGGACAAGCTCGTATAGCATGCTGTGTATTATTGGGCAATGATTGCTGAATAATACATGCCACACTATACAAGCTCATCTGACTATTGCATTATCAGAAGCATGAAATTTATAGTAGCTCACATTTAAATCCTGTGTATATTATACGATATGTATCCTTCACTGAATGAATTACTTTTTATATTGATCCCAGCAATAATGGAACAGTACAATATATATATATATATATATATATATATATAAAGTACAAAATTAATGAAAAACTCAAAAATTTTAAGTGGAATAACAATATATGAATTATTAAATGTGCTATATGATACAAAGTTTATTTTATCTTCTTGTTAATGAAAATAGCAGTTAATCTGTTTAACCAGTTCTAAATGGAAAGACCATGTTAGAGGTATACTGAAGATTTCTAAAGCGTTCTGGAACTTAAAAGAAAAAAAAAAAAAATAACAACCAAATTTTATTGAATGATTACTGTAAATTTATTATAGCAGAATAAATCTTAAACTTTAAAATTGATAAGTTAATATTAAGCACCAAGTTGATAAGTTAATATTAAGCACCGAGTTGATAAGTTAATATTAAGCACCAAATACCAGTTTGTCTTCCATCTACACCACAATGGATAGTTATATAGATACATGCTATAGGAATGTGTAGATCTGCAGACAATAGCAAGGTGAACATTTAAACCAACATAACTACACCAAAGCTACACCCTCACACAGACACACAAGGAGAGACTGTATCATACCAATGATTGAGGATCTTGGAATTTATCACCAGCAAAACAGCAACTGGTAAAGTTTATCTCAGATACCTACAAAACAGTGTTATTTTTGGTAATTGCTGAAAAAGGAACTTGGTTGACATCCAGAATAGATGGAAATAAAAATGTTCATCCATTCAAACTCCAAATGGATCATGAATGACTTAAAGATATTACTTATCTTAGACTGTTCAGGTGAGTTATTGTTAGACAAAGAAGTAAAACAGAAGGATCCAGGACAACTAATGATCATCTGTGTTGGCAAATATTGAATTTTCTTCTTCCTCCTCACAGTAAAACAGTTTCTTCCATTTTTGAAGTGTTTGTATTATTGCTAAACAAGTTTAACAGTTTTTCAATAATCAACTTCATCTTTCCCATTTCTATTTGCACTGTTACTGATGTATATTCTTGAGTCAAATTTAGGGGCCATATTTATGTGTTTGAATACCTTATTGACGTCATGGAAAGAGAGAGAGAGGGGGGGAAGGAGAAATGAAAAGTTGTGGTATTCTTGCTTTTCCCAAGTACCTTAAAGATATACATGATGTGAAATGAAAACAAAGAGAGTGAAGCCAAGTTGTGGACTCAGTTAGGTGCCCAAGGATTTTCTATTTTATATCAGTCTCAAATTAAAAAGATAGGATAAATTCATAATGAAATATTTTGTAAAATACACCAATAGTTTAATTAATTAGTAAGATATTTAGATCCATCTTCACTAGACACTGTGAATATTAAGCACCAAGTTGATAAGTTAATATTAGTTAATACACACAGATAAGGTCACATGCTCACACACACACATATATACACATATTTGCACACACACACACATCCATATGCATCACTGTATATGTGTGTTGTGATGCAAGAAGATGCATCTTCACTAGACACTGTGGCAGCATAGGGATTGAAGCAACATCCAATAAAAGTTGAATTCATGAAATCAAGTTGAACATGTCCTCTGTCTTAATCTTGGAAGTTTTTACTCCAAAATTATTCTACAAGTTTATATATAGAGAATTTATTCATTCATTGTAGGGGCACATCTTTGATTTAATCACTAAGTTATTAGGACATCACTGTAAACATTGTTTTCATGTGGTATATCAAGAATAAGTTAACTTTGTGGAATCCATCCTTTACCAAACTATATCCAACTAAAGAAAAGCTCATTAATGATAGTGCTGCTACATTTCACAACAGTAAGATTTATTTTATCCTGTTTACAGCTAGGTGAAGGGGTTATTTGAAAGTGCCTGATCCATATATTCATTGGCAATTGTTTGTTCTTTGTTTCAAAGAAAGAACTCCTCATCTAATATACCATAACAAACAGAGGAAACAGCTGCACAGGTGAATGGATATTTGTGATTGTTTCTGCTTATTGTATAGCTTCCATGAGATGAAACTATGGAAGTGGTGGTAGTTCATTGTCACATAAACGTCTGATATCTCAGGTCCCATAGTGAAAGATCTGAGTCTGTTTGTGGTGAAAAGAATTTCAAATCCTGAATTATGCTGAACTTGTATTACTGTCACGTATGGCTGCACTATGACTAGCTTCACTCTTTCATCTCTGACTTCTTGGGTCAGTGGCAAGGTTGCCAAGACAACAGGGATGCAGTAGAATGAGTAGGATGATCTGTGTGTTTTACCATGATGTTGCTGGATGTCGCTTTTCTGCCCATTGAAACTTAACCATTGATGGTTGGGTTTCTCCTGTGCAATCCACTGAAAATTTAGTCTTCACATGCAGCTTAAACATACATATAGATACAAATTTAAAGGGGCTGTTGACTCTCCCGAGGTCATCTACCCATTTATAGGTTTTGTCTTTTATTGAACAGAGTGTCCACAAATCACCTTCACCAAAAAGACTTGGTGAGGTTACCAGTTTAGTTACTGACTACCGAACAACATTATAGGTTGTGTTTGGTTACATATCAGCAGCACTGCTGATGAGTAACATGATAGCACATATACAATACAATGCCAGTGATGACATAAACTGCTGACTTCAGTGTCCTATCAACTCAGCTATTGCACTGTCTTCCAATAGCATTTAAATTACAACAATATTTACCTTTTCAGCAATTGATAAACAACTTGACCATCAAAGATAGTTGGAACCTTAACTAGAGATTAATTGAAGCCATGACTTTTTACATAACAATAATGAATTTGCTTTTCATATAATAAATTTCAGTAATCTGCAATAGCCACATTTTTTTGAGTCCCAGTACTCATATCAGTTTAGCAAATACTTTTTAAATGAATCTAGATAAAGAAAGTACATTATTAATGTTAGTGGGGCCAGAAGTATTGGATAGAAAAAATTCAATTTTGAGAGTACTTACTTTGTAAAAGAGATCCTGTCCAGTTTTATTTATCATCCAATAAGGGCTGTAGAATGTCATTGCAAGACTTCCACTGCCAGTTTTGTTATGCAAACCCATGTCCTGCAATACGATTCAAGGAATAAGCTTGAAATTTCAGCATAAGGTGAATATAACAGATATATATATATATATATATTAAAAAGATATATTAATCATAATCTGAAGTAAAATGCTTTTCTTTTTTTTTTCTTTTTTAATTCAAGATTAGGGTGACCTTTCATTACTTTTGCTAATATTTATTTAGGTGGCAACATGTAGAAGTCTTGATAAAACATGTGACCTGCCAGGTTAAAGCAATCACCAAATTGTGCCCAGCCAAGTTTAGGTCTTCAACAACATGTGTTTAGACAAAGTCAGGCCTCTATCAATATTTTGCCAACCAAGTTTAGGCCTTCACCATCAGTTGGTTATATTATTAGCTGGCTATAGCATAGTGTTTGTAAATCCTGCATTCCTGACAACAGCGTCTGTTAATTCTATTAGTTTTCTCTATAAACTTTTTTCTAATTGCTGATGGGTCTGTGGGAGTCAAAACATAATTTATGCTAGAATAAGAAGACATTGCATTAAAAAAAAAAAAGCATTCGGCACTTTGGCCAAAGATTAACTGTTTATGCAAGATCATGTTTTTGTTGGAACACATATGAAAGTTTATGAAAAATGCTGATAAAACCACATATGTGCAACTGACCAATATTAATTTTATGATGTATGCCTGGCTCACCCAACAAAGTTAAACACAGAGTGTCTATATACATGGCTTGTATATATGTATGATGGACTCTCCCATTGAAGACGATGTATGGGTGTTCAGCGAGCAGGAAAAAAAAATATATCAACCAAAATAGACAATCAACAACACACTCGCATTACTATTACTACTATTCACCAATGTTTACAATTCATTCCCTTCACCTGGTGACTCCTCATGTGAGTCCTCAGGTCACCAAAACCAATATGGATAAGAGCATAACTTATTAAACCAGCACGTGATCTAGCTGAGAAACCACAATGTGGACAGTGGTGATTTGCAGGAAGACTGTTGTTCTGTTGGTTTCTTTTCCTGTTTTCCTGTAGCTGCTGTTGAATGTTGTATCCTCTGAGTTTCAAATTTTGAAGCTGGAAAAAGCAGTCATACAAGCAGTGTCATTTATTTCCAGTATTCGGCAAGAACAAGTCTGGCCATGGTGAAATATTGTCTTGCTTGAAACAGGTGAGGGTTGGCGACAGGAATGGCATCTTAGTCTAGAAATTTTGCCTCAAATAAACTCTGTCCAAGCCATGCAAGCATGGAAAAGTTGCCCTTACATGATAATGATGATATATAAATATATATGTGCGTGTTGTGTGAATATAAGATATATATATATATATATATATATTTATATGAAGGCTTTGATGAGAGACTCACCATAACCAAATCACTGTTAGAAGATTTGAATGTCCACTGGGATAATTCAGGTATATTCATCTCAAGAGTACGAGATCCAACCCATTCACAGCCTTGATATTCAGGAATCTACAGAATGAAGGAAAGGAAAGAAAAAAATTAAATTTCTGAAGACTTCTTTGTCTGTTCAACATTCATGAAAATAAACAATCATGTCATTGAAATCTCAAAGCTACATGATAATTCCACAATTAATTCAAAACAACATTAAATAATAAGCATTACATTTGACAGAGTAATCTGTATGCTAAAGAGTTAAATCCATCAGTTCACAACTAAGTTGTGTCATGTATTTCTTTCTTTCTTATGATAAATCAACAGTTCAATATATGCTTGCCTGGTAACAGGTTATGTCTCGCATTCATATCAGGTATAAATTTGACCTTGCATTGAGCCAGGAATCATTGTGCCTCACTTGACTCAAAATAGATTTCTAAAAATATTTAAAATAAAATTATAGGAAAAATTAAGTCACTTACTCTCACTTCCAGTTTAGATGTTCCAATACAAGCATTGAAAAGTGGGCTGTTCTCACCAACTTTCAACTCCAGATCTTCACTGGTATTCTGTAAAATATATTGTTAGAATTTAGAAAGCCAGAATATTACAAGAAAATATACAAATATAAATAAATAACACATATAGCCATGTCACTCCAGAAACGGTAATGAGAAGTTACTACCAAGAGACATGATAATTTTTGTAATTTTCAAATATTTTAAAGGCGTGGCTGTGTAGTAAGAATTTTGCTTCCCAACCACATGGTTCCGGATTCACTCCCACTGCGTGGCACCTTGGGCAAGTGTCTTCTACTATAGCCTTGGGCTGACCAAAGCCTTGTGAGTGGATTTTGTAGATGGAAACTAGCCACCCTCAGCTTCCACCACAGCATCAAGAGGGCTGCAGATCCTTGTACAAGCATTCTTCAATGTATTGCTGGGAAGATCTTCAAACACCTTCTTGTTTGATCTTGGCCACCAGCTCACCATGGTGTTGCTGACAGAGCAGTTGATGTCTTTCTCAACCATGCCCCATACAGTAATCAATGGGATTACAATCAGTGAAATTAAGAAGCCAGAAATTGGGACTGGTGAAGTTGTAGAAAATCTCCGACAGCCACTTCTGACTCCTTCCAAATGTATAGTGGGTAGCCAAATCCTGTTGCCGTACATATGGCTTTCTGGCAGCAACCCTCACTAGCCAGGGATTGACCTCAGTCTCCAGCAGCTTCACATCTGAATTGAGCCTAAGGCTCTGTTCAATGATGTGGTCATAAATTCTAGTGTACAGCCAGTCAGAATGCCTCGGCTGACCCTGCCTGCTGACCACAGCTTTGTAGTCTATGTTGCAGCTGTCCATATCATGTCTTACAGCCTTTAATTGTCCACAGAACACTGAGCAGAGGTTATGATGTCAGCATTTTAATACCCGGCATGAATCATCAGGACACAGGTAATTCTTTCTCAATATCCAAATGGCTTCCATTCCACCATGTCTACTAACTTCTTCTCAACTATGACTTTAATCTTTATGCTCTCCAATGCTGTTGACTGTTCACCAATACACCAAGCTGAAAAAAGGAGACATAAAAAAAATCATCCAAGTTAGTCTGAACACCCTGGATACACACACGTATATATATACATATATGTGTGTGTGTATATATATATATATATGTATATATATATATATGTGTATATATATATATATATGTATATATATATATGTATATA
>JAOPUL010003032.1:14108076-14118157 GCA_027564515.1 Octopus rubescens | reverse complement strand
CCAGCTTGCCAGTTTCCAGCCAAACCGTCTAACCCATGCCAGCATGGAAAACAGACGTTAAATGATGATGATGATGAATATTTAAGTACTTTTCATGCTAACAAGGGCACTCACGTGTGGTTGTTTGGCCTGCTAAAAATAGCAGCCCAAAATCACACTTCACCATTTTCAAGAAAAAGAAGAGCATGTTAGATAATATGGTCCTAAATAGACTATACATGAAGAAAGACAGGATGGTTATGGTTGGAATGACTTTGATCATAGTAAGGGCTGACTTGGAGCTAAAAAAGAACATTTTGAAAGCATTTCAATGAAGATTTAGGCAATGCCAAAGAGAAATTTAAATAAGAACTAAATTTACCTGATGTTTAGATAAAGAGAGCACAATATTATCGAATATTACAGTGAGAAAGATTTTAGGTATCTGGAAGTAGTCTTCTTCTGGTTTTGTGTGTAGTCTTAGGTGTGCTACAGAACATATAGGCTTGATCACTAGATGAAAGAAAAACAGAGAGAGAGAAAAAAAAAGATTATTTCCGGAAAAGATGTGTAGTGAATAACTCAAGTTGCTACATTCATGGTACCTCAGTGGCTCAAACTAAAATTCACAAATTGGCAGCTCGTTTTTATCAACAACCATCTAACACCAGACAGGTTAATATCAACAGATGGGTATATATCACCCTCTTTAATCCTTAAGCATTCAGATTATTCTGTCAAATGTAATGCTTATTGATTCACATTGTTTTGAATTAATCATGCATTATCTTGTAGCTTCAAAATTCCAATGATGTAATCGTTTATTTTTATGACATTGTAGGGTAGGTGTGAGAGGCCAGATCTGGCCAGTTTGAACATAAAACAGATAAAATATTTTGGCCTGATATGGCTGGTTTAAATGTTAAAGGGTTAAGATCAATTAACTGATACAATAACCTGATCCTTCAACTACATGCACAGGTGGACCAATCAACTAGCACAATGGCCCATTCTGTCAGTTCAGATACACTGGTGTCAACAGATATGCTTATGTTATCACAACTTGGACCAGCAGGTAAATTAAACCAATACTATATTAACAGGAACCTCTGGTCAAATAACAGAAAAGCCTAATAGGCAGATTAACCTTACTGGTAAATTATCAGCAACCCTAGCTTAGCAACTACACAGAAGAACATCGCAGCATACCCAATTTCTACCAATAGAGTAAAACTTAGGTTTCAAAAAAATATGAAAACAGTGAGTTTTTTATTTTATGAAACCTACATTGTTTTTATATATTTATTCATTTTAATATGAAGAAGACAGCGTAAGAGGTGTAAACTGTCAAAACCAGCTGATAAATAGACCCATATTTACAAAGTTATGGTCTCCATACAAAAACTATGTTGAAAAGAAATCAATAGCTCAATACTAGTTGCAGGCTAAACTATATAATAGATACTGTTTGGTAGCTTACAATTCTGAATTCATATTTTGCTTAGGTAAACACAAAAAGCTTTGGAGGGTTGGAAAGCTAAATGTCATATATGGTACCTACAGTAACAATCAATTTACTTTTGCACTCTAAACCTGTTTATTGGCAGTGAAACTGTGTCAGTGACTTGGCCACAGTTGTGTGTAAGATAATTTTGACATTTCAAAAAATAAATGAAAATCAAATTTAACTGTATTTGTGTGTTTTAAATAGCTAAAATGTCTCTTTTACAATGAAACTGAATCAGTTTCAACATATGGTCTCAGATTAACTCTGAAATAAGCTATTTCACATTTATTATTATAATTTAAATATAAACAAGACTTGTAGACCCGAGTTGTTTTTTTTAAATGGCTGAACACCATTTCAATAGTTAACATAATGTAGAAATATCACTTATTTAAAAAAATATATATGCAGACTTGAGGAAGATAAAATAATGTCCCTGACTTCATTAGAGATTTGACAACATAAATCTCTTTGTTGCAAAATTGTGTCTATGACTCACTGTAGTGTACTTTTAATGGCATGTATATATTTATAAACTCACTGTATGTATACTTTGTAGATGTTTTTGAACCAGCAATATTTTCTTTCAATAGTTGCTGAAAAGAAAAAGAAAAAAAAGACAACATATATATATATATATAATATAAGTAAATAAATACATAAAATATGTCAGTATGCAAAACTGACAAGTCATTAAAATGATGATGATTACCTCATCAATGATAGGTTCAAACTTAAAACATATTACTATTAGGTGAGCATGTGATTAATGATTGTGACTAGTTCATACATTTCCCAACATTAAATGTAATTACAATTTATGTAATTATCTATAAATAAATAAATAAAACTCTTGGTTCATTACATTTACTTTATTTTTGATATATTTTACATTAATGAAAGCAACTAAAACAAAAGAAATGGAAATTCAAAAGTTAATTATGCTTCAAAAAGTTATGTAATTAAGAACATTAAAAGCAGATGCACTTACCAAGGCATTTTCCCGAGGCAAAGTTTCATATAAATCAACTCTGCTATTCCAGTATAAAGAGAGGGAATCAAGCCGTATAAGCTATAGAAACATATCAAAAAGCAAACAAAAGGGAAAAAAATTGATAAGAAACAATTGAAAACAGGAAAAAGAGGGAATGCATTAAAATTACAAGTAAATAGCTGGAAATGATCTGTGTAACAAAGAGTGACATATTTGCTGTTCATAAAGAATCTTAACTTGATCATTTCACTAAAGGTAAAAAGTAAGGTTTAGAAAGAAAAAAAAAAAAGAAAAAAGATAAGGTGGTGTGTTGAATGCAGCAAAATCTGCCTTTGATGGTGATTGGGAGGGGGGGGGGAGACGACTTAGTAATAACACAAGTCTTAGCTATTTTGAAGTTTCATAGAGCATATGCACACAAGATCTGTACTTGTAAACCTGAAATTTTAATCATACAAAAATGTCTCTGAATTTAAACATGTCAGTTTTAAAATATTTTTACACAACATATTTCAGATTTTCAAATAGTAACACAGATCACGATAATTGAATAAACTTATATTTATTGTTTGCAATATGGTACTGCGAAATTTAGAAATTTTAATTTTTCATTAGCTGCTTGTCTGTGGGTCAGGTGTTGTACCAAGTTGGTGGTTGAATCTTTGTCAGTTAGTCACAGTGCCTTGTTCTGGAGGTTTGTCTGCATGTGTAGCAGCAGTACCATCCCAGATATGAGAATAGTACACCATTGTAGGTTCTACGTTAGATTTGTAGAGAGCTGAAGATTTTTTTTATCACTGAAGATGAAGGCTAGTCTTCAGGTCACATGTTCAGGTGTGTTATGTATGTAGGGTGATTAGGAAAGATAATCAAAGACTAGCATTTATAGTAACTGGAATGGCAGCTACGACGACAGATGAACTGCAACATTGGCAAAAATTCAGTTACCTTTCAAGACAAGTGACATCGAAAGCAATTAATAAAAGAACTACGTCTTTCCCCACCACACTCTCTGTGGCACACACACACACACACACACACACACACACACACACACACACACACACACACACAAGAGTAAGACAAAAGGTTGAAAAATTACTATGGAAAACAGGTTGAATGAAGAGTATATTAGGTGTTTATGTACTCTGAAAAGTGACAGAACAGAGCCAAGTAGGCTTTATACACTGAAAATTAGAGTCAACACTTGACATGGAGTTAAAAACAAATCTTTGTGGTTTTTCCTCACATTTATGAAAGCAGACAAACATGATACAAAACATATAAACTCTTTGGTTTTGTAACAGTGTTAATGTATAAAGGATTTATTCTTAAACCAATTGTCAGAGATTTACAGGGGTTCTTTTTCCATTTGCTTTAATACAAATACAAATATTAAATTTACTACAATGAATATGTTATAATACAAAATATATGATGACTGAAAAATAAATATATATGGTGATAGTGTTAAGGCTTCTATGCTATGAAATGAATAAAAAAAGATGAGAAGATTGTGCATAGTTGATACATAGATCACAGATGTTAACATGCAGACATGTGACTTTCAACAAGATTTTAGCATGAATAATAACTGAAAATCGAAAAACGATGAGGAAAAAAAAAACATTTACACGGACGATTCAGAAAATTAACGAAACGTAAATGATTTTTTATTCAACCCAAAGAAAAAAAAAAAAAAAAATCGAAAGAAAACAACTGGTACTTAAGAAAATCCAAAATTTAACAAAATATCCAGGACCTCAAAAAACACTAAGATGAAATAAATATGACACAGAGACAGCCTGGGAGAGAGAACAAGCATTTATAAAGTAAAAGTGATCCAAACACGACAGACTCAAACTTAAAAAGGGAGGGGGAAAAAAAACCAGTGCTGTTTTGATGAAGAATCAATGGACTGCAGCCATGTTGAGGCACTGTTTTGAAGGGTTTAATCAAACAGATCACACCCAGTATCTATTGGTACTTATTCTATCGGTCTCTTTGCTAAACCACTATATCAGGGGTGATGGGATGTAAACAAACCAACATTGCTTTGTCAAATGGTAGTGGGGTATAAACATAAAGACATACACACATATATACGATGGGCTTCTATGCAGTTTCCATCTAGCAAATTCACTCTCAAGGCGTTGGTTAGCTGGCAGCTATATTGTAGCAGATACTTGCCCATGATGCTGTGCAGTGGGACTGAACCCAAACCATGTGGTTGCAAAGTAAGTTTCTTAACCACACAGCCATATCTGTGCATATAGATATAAACTCAATCAATGACCAAGTATATCCCACCCACCACTTTCTTAATGGAGGACTCACAGAATGAATTAAAAACAAAACAAAGCAATATTAATCTAACTAAGCAAACATTAGTAATTTGAAAAACTATGACATAATTATCTTTTATTTGTTTCAGGCATTAAACTACAGCCATGCTGGGGCACTGCCTTGAAGTATTTCAGTTGAATGAATTGACCCCAGTACTTATTTTTCTTTAAGCCTGGTACTTATTCTATTCGTCTCTTTTGCCGAACCACTAAGTTACAGGGATGTTTATGCATGAACACCAGTTGTCAAGCAGTGGTGAGAGACAAACACAGACACAGAGGCACACACACGTGTGTGTGTGTGTATATATATAAATATATACGACGAGCTTCTTTCAGTTTACATCTATCAAATCCATTCACAAAGCTTTGGTCACCCCAAGGTTGTAGTAGAAAACACTTGCCCAAGGTACCATGCAGTTGGACTGAACCTGGAACCATGTGGTTGGGAAGTAAACTTCTTACTACATAGCCACATCTGCATCTAATATTTGTTAACCAAACATTTTAATTATATAAAAGCACCTAACAATAATTAATTCATAAGCTTTTTAAACTGCAATGTAATGTAGCACAGAAGTACTAATATTTCATTTGCTTTTCTTTGATGACATGGACTCAACAGGTCTGTAATACTCAGTCGTTCAATGTATCTTAATCTTGTATTATCTCATCTATGAAACAGTGTTCTCATGACCGAGTAAGACCACTTATTAAACTTAGCAAGTCCATGCAAACGTTCCGAGAGTCCAAGACATTCCATTCCTGTGTGTGAATTTGCTTTGAGTGGATAAAGTGTTGCACAGCACTGAATCCACTTTTCGGTGCAATCAGCTATAAAACCAGTGGCACAACAGAGGTTGAGACAACCAGAAACCAACTGCACTTCAGATTTTTCCAATACAAGTTTACCTTCTCCTAGAAGGAAGTTCTAATGAGAACTAGAAGTCGTTCAGTTCTAGTGGTCCACTTGCTAGTTAACCCATAGCTGGGACCTTAACAGGTGCTACAACTCCAGGTCATAGTAGACCTGGGAATAATAGTGGTTAAGAGGTGGTTCCACACTCCTCAAATACTCACACACACATAAATAGATATGCATATATACACACACAAACACACACACACATATATATATATATATATATACACACACACACATATACACACACACATACAAACTCACACACATACACACACACATATATATACACACACACATACATATACATATATATATATATACACACACACATACATATACATATATATATACACACACACATACATATACATATATATATATACACACACACAGACACATGTATATACATATATATTACATATATCCATAGACATTCAAACATATACATGCATATGCATAAATATAAACACCTACCTACCTACCTACCTACCTACACACACACACATACATACATACATAAACTACTTTGGCCATTTTCACCCCCAAAAATTACCAACTTCACCACCACCACCACTACCTATATCAACAACAACAACAACAACAACACATGATAATAACAACTATAAAATTATTGCCAAATTCCACAAATTTTCTTGAAAGAATCCAAAACTTTCCTTCCATCACAACATCCCCACCCATACCATCTCCACCACCACCACTATCCTTACTACTAATACCACCACTACAATAACCATACCTCTATCACCACCATCACACCACCATCGTACTACTACTACTACCACCAACACCACCACTGCCACCACCATAACCACAACTACTGCAATAACCATACCACTACCATGACCACCACCACCACCATCCCTCCCACACACTGACGAAACCATCCAAACATTCTTATTGAGTTCTTTGGTATTTCAATTTTTTTATCTTTCTAGAAAATCATCTTTATCTCAAGGGGGTGGAGGTGGCGGTAATGGTGGTGGTGATGGTGGTGGCAGTGATGCTGTTGGTGGTGGTGGTGGTGATGCTGTTGGTGGTGGTGATGCTGTTGGTGGTGCTGTTGGTGTGGGTGGTGCTGTTGGTGATGGCAGCAATGCTGTTGGTGGTGGTGATGCTGTTGGTGGTGGCAGAGATGCTGTTGATGATGGTGGTGGTTATGTTGTTGGTGTTGGTGGTGGTTATGTTGTTGATGGTGGTGATGGTGATGCAGTTGGTGGTGGTGATGTTGGTGGTGGTGATGCTGTTGGTGATGATGATGTTGTTGGTGATGGTGTTGTTGTTGGTGGTGGTGATGGTGGTGGTGATGCTGTTGGTGATGGCAACGATGTTATTGATGATGTTGTTGGTGGTGGTGGTGATGGTGTTGTTGTTAGTGGTGGTGGTGATGCTGTTGGTGATGGCAGTGATGTTATTGATGATGTAGTTGGTGGTGATGTTGTTGTTGGTGGTGGTGATGGTGTTGTTGTTGGTGGTGGTGATGTTGTTGGTGGTGGTGATGGTGATGCTGTTAATGGTGGTGATGCTGTTGGTGATGGTAGCGATGTTATTGATGATGTTGTTGGTGGTGGTGGTGATGGCGTTGTTGTTAGTGGTGGTGGTGATGATGATGGTGTTGGTGGCAGTGATGCATTGGCAATGCTCTTGTTACTGGTGATATGCGATGTTTGTGTTTGTGATGGTGGTGTCGATGATGATGATGATGCTGCTGTAGATTCCTAAAGCTACAATTCTATGTACAAATGAGAAAAAACCCAACAGCAACAACACCCTCCCCCACACACACACACACACACAGTATTTGTAGACATAATTGGTAAGTTGATAATGCTGATTGCCATGAAAGATTAGTAAGACACACACACACACACACACACACACACACACACACACACTGAAGCAACGATTGTTAAAGTACAGAGTACCATTATATATTAGTAATAATGATTTTTCTAACATTGGCACACGGCCAGGTATTTGGTGGGAGAAGGAAGGTCAAGGTTATAATGAAATTGATTCCAGTACTTAGGGGTGGGTGGGCAGAGCAGGCATGGCTGTGTGGTTAAGAATATCACTTTGTGACTGTGCGTGGAAGGGTTTAGTCCTGCAAAGCGGGGACCGTGGAGTCGTTGGCAAGTGTCTTCATTTATTCTGCGACCTCAGACCAATGTGAAATGAATAGACACAATTTTCATGGAAACCATCGCCATCATCACTATCACCATCATCTTCATCACCATCACCATCATCATCGTCTTCATCACCATCACCATTGTCTTCATCACCATCACCATTGTCTTCATCACCATCACCATCATCTTCATCACCATCACCATCATCATTATCTTCATCACCATCATCTTCATCGCCATCATCATCGTCTTCATCACCATCACCATCATCATTGTCTTCATCACCATCACCATCATCACCATCACCATCGTCTTCATCACCATCACCATCATCATTATCATCATTATTGTCATCGTCGTCATCTTCTTCTTAACACCCATTTCTCCAAGCTTGCATGGGTCGGGTAAGGTATTTTCTATGGCAGGATGCCCTCCCTGTCACCAACCCTCACCTGTTTCCATAGCAAGACATGTTCTCGCTGAATATCAGAAACAAATGACACCACTTGTATGACAGTGACAATCATTTTACGACTATTACATGATGTCAGGACAAGGAGACATCAACTATACAACACACACACATGACCGGCTTCTTTCAGTTTCCATCAACCAAGTCCACTCACAAGGCTTTGGTTGGCTCAGGGCTATAGTAGGAGACACTTGCTCGAGGTGTCACAGAGTGGGATTGAACCCAGAACCGTGTGCTTGGGAAACAAACTTCTTAACTCACATACATATATATGTTGGACTCTCCTGATGAACTTGATGTACAAGTGTTCAGCTTTTTGTCGAACAACCTGCACAACTGATTAGTTTATAGTAATCAAATGTATGTGCTGTACATTAGCTCACTCCCTCCATCAAATCAACCTTACCTGAACAGGTGCACGGTGTACCACATGTCAGGTGTTGAAGTGATCGCAGAGCAGCGTGAGATGAAGTGTTTTGCTCAAGAACACAATGCACCACTTGGTCTAGGAATTGAAACCACGATCTGGCGAGTGCAACACCCTAACCACTAGGCCATGCGCCCTGACATACATACATATACAATACACACATATATGTATGTATGCATGTGTGTATGCATGTGCAGTTCATTGCACATACATATATGGGAATAAATAAACCTAATTAGGAAAATTTAAAAGGGTTAGCAACAAGAAGGGTATCAGGTCCTGCAGAATACTGCCTCTATACAGGAGCAGTAGCACCGCCACCACCATCACCAACACCACCACTGCTGCTGCTGCTACTACTTTTCTGTCCTAGACATTATCCCACTTCAGTGCAATGTCTACACATTCATACATATCGATATAACCAAGCACATTGTTGCTCTGATCGACACGTCATACCACCATCTGATATTCAAGACCTACAGTCATTGACCGGGTCCCTAGGTCCCCAAGGCCCCGCTCCATTTCTCATTAGATGAAAAAGATGGATGGATGGTGTGGGAGGGTGAGGTGGGGTATCAGAAATCAGGATACAAAAAGCTGGCCCAGACATTAATTCTGACTCTTAAGGCCATCCATACTTATTACTAAAGAGACAACACTCATTACTAGAACTTTGACAACTAATATTGATTAACCCTTTAGCTTTCAGATTATTAATCTCTGTCAAATGTAATGCTAATTTATTCACTTTGTTTTGAATTAATCATGCATTATCTCATACCTTCAAAATTTCAATGATGTAATTGTATATTTTTAGAACGACATTGTAGGATAGGTGCAAAAGGTTGGATCTAGCCAGTTTGGATATAAAGCAAGTAGAATATTAGGGCCACATATAGGGGTCAGTTAAAATGCTAAAGGACCCAAAGAGATGTTGCAATATATTAACAACAAAAAGAATCTTTCCTTATAACAAAGGATACCAAAAGGTTTGTAAAAGTAAGAAGATTTCCCCCACCCACCCCTACAATTGTCAAGAGAACTTCTTTAACCCTTTAGCATTCAGATTATTACTCTCTTATATGTAATTCTTATTGATTCACATTGTTTTGAATTAATCATGGATTATCTCATACATACATAACTTGATTGCTTAACCTTCAGATTACTCTGTTAAATGTAATGCTTATTTATTCACATTCATCATCATCATCATCATTTAACGTCCGTTTTCCATGCTAGCATGGGTGGGACGGTACCACAGGAGCTGGCCAAG
>JAOPUL010003032.1:14084972-14099685 GCA_027564515.1 Octopus rubescens | reverse complement strand
AATTAATGATGCATTATCTTGTAGCTATGAGATTTTGATAAGGTAACTTAATTTTTTAGAATGATATTATAGGGTTGTTGTAAGAAGCCAGATCTGGCCAGTTTGAACATAAAACAGAATATTTTAGCCGGATATGATCGGTTTAAATGTTAAAGGGTTAAACTATATATTAGATATATTGTAATATATTAGATATATTACAGCTTGACTCTCCTCTCATTACCAAGAGATGAACGCAACAATTAAGACACAAAAAAGTATAAATTTGTCTTTAGTGAATGGAGTTTTGCAAGAATTCAGCAGATATTCATTAGAAACTACGAAAAGTCCAAGTTCATATTAAGGTGTTTCACAAATAAAATTACATGATTTGTTTTGGTACAACTAGAGACATTTTCATCGTATATAAATATTACTTCAAATAACAGTCAACATAAAATGAATACTAATCAAGTGAGAACACTAATTCTCATTATCTGCAATACCTGACAAAATTAAACTAAGAATCCAGCATCATAGAAACAACCTGGAAAAATGCCCATAATGTCTTTTGTATGGTGTGAAGGACAGTATCACAGTATCAGTGCAAATGACCAGAAAAAAAAGGTACCAAGAAGTTCTATGCTAGAAACAAAGAGATAAAAGACTAAAAATCCATTGAACTGGACCATTCGAAGACAATAATAGTAAAGTGGAAGAATCCTTTAATTGATTGCAAAACAGAAACCTAATGCAGTGAACATGTGTGAATGGATGATAAAACAGTAAAAATTCTCAAAATAATTTGGTTAACAAAAGTAAAGTTAGACTATCAAATAAAACTTGAAACAAAAACCATCAGGGAACATAAAAGACTGTAAATCACGACCTGTGAAAGGTATTCAGTTTATCCTCAACAACAACAACTTATTAAGAGAAATTTAGAGACACAGTAGGTTACAAAGGAAAATTTATGACTTGCAAATAGCAGAAGCAGGATAAATATTTAGTTGTTTAATTCTTAGATAATTTCTGGTTGCAAGAAGGCAGAGAACAGATTGAACAGTAATGTGAAAGAGCAAGCTTCAGACACATCTAATTTGTTATTTTGTACATGTAAACTATGAGATAAAAAGCATTTAATATTATCATTAAAAATATATAATAATTAAGCCAAGCTTGTTTGAACAACTCCAGCATATATAATCTAAATATGAATATAGATGCCTAGGAACACAACAAAAGAGACGAGTACTCAATTTTTTATCCTTGTGTGTCTTACGAATTTTATTTTGTGCAACATTTGTAGATCCTATTTCAATTTGATAGGTATTAATATATACATTTATTGATAAACAATCATTTGGCTTACATATAGAAAAAAACAATCAATAATTAGGAAGGTCTCATTCATTTTATAAGTTCCTCAAAATCTTTTAAAGTTTCATTTATGAAGGGAGCTATTATTAGATTCTAATGAAAAAAGTGAAAGGTAAGAGATTTACTCATTTCCTTTCATTCTGATCACCCCATGTTTGGTCTGTGCAGTCCTTAACTGAAGAGGATCTGCAATGAAGGTTAGTGCTTTTAGGTCAGGAAATGTGTAGCAAATCTCTTTGCATCACTGCATTTATCTTTTGAAGCAAATTTTGAACTGTTTTTGATATTCTATACTGCATAGAACTGTATGCTATTTCATTGCATTTTTTGTAAAACCAAATTTCTTTATATTTTCTTAAATAAAATAAATAACTCAAGTATTTATTAAATTACTTTTTAATTATATTTAAAATGGTATTAATGACGAAAAGCAAAGAACTAAAATCTTATAACACAAACATTCCAATTGGTATATTCTAAAAACATTTTCTATCCATTTTTCTAAATTAGTATGAATTGAGTAAGTGGACAAATTCAAATTATTTATGTCAATTGTGGGCTCAAGTCTTATAGCTGGATGACTTTTCCAATACTAACAATTCTAAAAGGTGTATAACCCACTAATACCTGAAGCAAAGTTTAAACTTCTGACCACCCACAAAATTGGAATCCACTTCACCACCCAACAAATCAAAACTAAATTATAATAGGTTTTCCATATATAATCCAGCCAAAACAGGTCAATATTCTTCACTTGTCTTCTGAAAGAAATTGTCGTTACATTTGAATAACGAGACAACAATATATTAAGACAGATACACACGACATCTAAACTGTCTAAATAATAAAAAAAAAAAAATTAAAAAAGAAAGAGGCACGAGTGAAACCACTACCACAAATAGAGACAAGCTAACTACTAATCAAGTCCAAAAAAATATAATGCTCTAAGAGATCTGACGTGCTTACCTTTTCTACGAAAAACGAGGGGTCAATGGGACACTAAAATACATGAAATTTTGAGAGATATTTCTTTTAGACTTTTAAAAACAAGAACTAATTTGAACAGATGAAAATAAATGGATAAATAAAAGGGATTCTCGATGGGTGTCAAACAGAAACTAAGTCTTGTGATTAAAAAAAAAAAAAAAGTAGCATTATGAAAAGATCAGAAGCAAAAGAGGGAAAGAAATGGTATATCTTAATTTAGAAGGGGAAAGAAACTTTTTTTTTTTTTAAGTTGTACACTAAAATCTACAGAAAAAGGGTGAGAAATAACAGAAACAGAATCTGAAGGGAATAAAATGAGTAAACTATAGAAAACTTAAACAGAAGAACTGAAATCCCAAATCAGTTTGGGGTGCAGAAACTAACAGAAGAAAATCTAACACAATAAAGAAAATAAATATCCAGTTTTGTTTCTATAAATGGAAAATAAAAAATTATTTTAAAAAATGTTAATTCAAAACATTACATGAGAAGTAACAATTGAGTAGCAAATTAAGTAACAAAATAGGATAGGGCTAAGGATATTATGTATTTTCTTCATTCAATAATATTCACATGTACTTTGAGAAAATGTACAAACATTTCAACTTTAATTTATCTTACATTAATTATATTAATTTCCCTCATTAACAAGAAAAATAAAATAAAATAAAATAAAAATAAAGTGGTTGTGATGAAACCCATGTTAAATCATTATTTTCTATGATGACTTAAAAGATCATTAGATATACGACAATTTGATTTGGAGTTATAATGACCTTTTATGAAAGGAGAATTCAATGAAAATAATACACCCTAAACACAGTAAGGTGTCAAAATATTAACAAATATTTATAATTACTTTATCTAACTACACTTAGGAGATTAATAGATTTACTGTCAGATAGTGATGTCCTATACATAACCATCATAAAGGGTAATGGGTAATGACCCCCATCGGTCATAAGTGACAATGGGATTGTACCTAGAAAGTTCCCCTCTAAGGCACAAGTCCGGGCATGGTTGTTTTGTGGAAGACCAGCAGTCGTCCATGCATACCAGTCCCCCTCTTCATGTCATATATGTTGTCCAAGGCAAAGGCTGATACAGCTTGGCACCAGTGATGTCGCAACTCATTTCTACAGCTGAGTGGACTGGAGCAATGTAAAATAAAGAGTCTTGCTCAAGAACACAACACACAGCCCGGTCCAGGAATCTAACTCACAACCTCACGACTGTAAGCCCGACACTAACCACTGAGTTATGTGCCTTCACACAACCATCATAAGGCTTATGATAAGCTTAAACTCTAATATATAACTCACAGAGATTTCAATATACTTTAATACTTTGGGGATTTTTAAAAATTACAACATACTGAAATGCCTTCAGTAATATTTATAGATTGCAGTTTACATATTACTATACATAACTCTGTATTTCTTTTTTAATTTACACAAACATTTGGGTTAACTTCAAGTAATATTTCAATGAAAACAAATCCATAATATGGAGATGCATTTATACAAATTTATAAACAACTATTACTTAAGAATTGATACTGATTCAACTCAGTAGTTAAACCATCATACAATTTTGTGCTTCATTTTAAAAAAAAAGTCTCAGACATACAGAAGTAATAACTAAACAAAAGCTTTCATAATAAAAACACAGAGGTTTTGATAAATGATTCCCAACAGACTAAATTTGTGGTTTGTTAAAACAAAAGCTCCAAGAGTTGCTTTGTTATGAGGATTAAGACATGAAACTAACTTTTTTTCTCCATTTTTTTAAAAAAGTTGCAACAGGGGAATTAGACTCCAGAGATGAAATGTATGAAATGTCTGAATAGTAATGCTCTCATGTGGTATGAAAATAGCTTGACTTTGTAGACAATTGAATGGAAAAGAGAAAATGGGAAGATGAGTGATAACTTTTGATGGAGAGATACTTTGAACAAAAAAGATTCTTAAAGAAATATCAATGAAAGTTTTCTAGAAACTTCAGAAGAATAAACATGAAGGAAAATGATTTGGTAGTTTGTTTAAGCTGAGATAAATTGCTGATTAATTCAGAGTTGAAGAAGAAGAACCATGATATATAGGAGAGCCACATATAGTTCTCTAGTAGATTTTGAAAATGCTAAGCTGAGCTGTCAGGAATTGAAATAATTTCTCACTGTCATTTGAAACAACTTTTGAAAATATACACCAATTCAACCATATTTCAATATCTCATTAAAAAAAAAAAAAAGAAAAGAAAAAATTCTTCAGTCTTTCTTCTAAAATGTCACACATTTCAAAACTTGTTGATTAAAAACATTTCTTTTCTTTGCAGCAAGCTTATAGAAATTCGAAGAAAATCAGTAACAACTAGCTTAACATTCCATACCTATAAATCCATATCAGTTCTTACAACCTTGGTCTTTGAAACAATTTCATAGAGAAAAACCATGGTACAACACCAGAGTTTATCTACAGAAATTAATTTAGACATCCTCACAAGTTCTTAGAGTATACTACAATCCAACATTCTTCCAGGCATCAATTATACAAGTAATGCTTCTTATTTTCTAGTTCAGAAAAGTACCTTTTTCAAAAGGTAAAATATTTTAGTCACTTAACCATCATTCTTTATTTTTAAATGGATTCACATTTAATAACTCCATACATTACTGTATATACTCATATATAAATCATAGTTCCTTTGTGCTTATAATATTTTAATTTCAGCCTTTTTTTTGTTTTACTTGTACATAAGTCATATGTTAGTTTTTGTGAATACAGTATGCCTTCATTTAAATGTACTAATACATAGGAAGGCTATCCATGTTAGTTGATTGTCTGAGTTGAGTAATGGTAGGGTTATATTACACACATGCATATACTAGAAATACATCCAGTATATGTTTAATATGATACACAGTAACAAGATTACATATAATACTGCACACATCATATTATCATCATCATTTTATGTTAATTTTCCACGTTTGCATGGGTTGGATGGTTTAGTATGTAAAAATAAAAAAAATTAATACCATAAATTGTTATCTATATATATATAAACAATGGGCTTCTATACAGTTTCTGTCTACCAAATTCATTCATAAGACAGTCAGCTTGGCACTATAGTAGAAGACACTTGCCCAAGGTGCCACAAATTGGGACTGAACCCAAAGCCATACAGTTTCCATGTGAGCGTTTTAACCACACGGCCATGTCTGTGTCTAGGTAATTTTTTTTTACAATGCGAGTTCACTGATGCGATTCTAGCTCTTTTCTATTCATGAATTTCATACATTACCTAACTGAAGTGTGGAAATAATATTATATTTACTTGTATCTATTGATAGCTTTTTGTTCTAATAACCATAAAAGTGACAAGTCCATTGGCACTTAATTCACATAACCCAAGTGTATAAATCTTTCTCCAATTTCTCACAGGAGAAGACAGTATATTGTATAATATGTTGATCTTGGCATTTTAGTGACTGTTTCTTTAGTTTTTGTTACTTTCTTTTTTCTATCATAAATACAATTTTTTAAACACTTTTGCCAACAAGTCTGTGCTTATACAGATGAAAAGTTTAGGCAGATATGCATGATATAGCAAGCAAATCATCACAAGTTTTTTTTGTTTTTTCTTTCAGCAGAATCAAATTCTGCTTAAGCAGTCATGCATGTTTCGTGTACGACATCAGCATATATTTGTTTGCAACACCAATATTAATAAAGCTTTCATAGCTATGACCAACATCATATCAATATATCAAACTCATTTTCCAGTGTATGCTACAAATTTCAAGCTCAGAGTGAAGTTCAATAAATAAGCCTTATGCATTTTTTGCATCTTTTAAGTAAAAAAATGAAAAATTGTAACTTATATATGAGTATATACAGTATCTCTAACAACTTTTGTTTGCAACCGATGTTAAATGAATTTCTGAATTCACTAAAATTGTTGTTTATACAGAAATGAAGACACCTGAAATTCAGTATTGCCAGAATATAGTAAAATAGAGATATATAGATTCCATAATGTACAGACAGAAATTATACAAAGTGAAACAAGAAAGAAAGAGTAAATGTAATAGAAAGTAAAAATCAGAAGAGAAAAGGCAAAGGATACAAAGAAAGATATTTCATTGCAAATCGATTGGAATAGATTTGAATGAAATGTAAAAATCTGAAATTCATAAGAAAAATTATGTGGGGAGGGGGGGGGGTCTCCCAATTTCATCTTTATATATTGAAGAAATTATTGATTGGAAATCATTTAAAGACATAATATTCCAGGATTCAGTCTTCAATTTATTTTCTTTTTTTATACACTAGGCATGCATTTATAATCTAATACATTCACTCCAAGATGTTTTAGATAGAAATTAAAGTCCTGAAAACATTAAGGGCCAAAGTGTTAATGATCTGTTATTAACTTAAAAAAAAAGAAGAGCGTTTTTACTTCAAGTTATGCAAGCTAAAATGATTAGAATATATCTATAAAATCAAATACGTAAACATATTTAGAACAGTTTTATGTTTTTACTAATGTAATCAGTGAAATACTTGTACTTTTATTTAGGTAGCTGTAATGAGGTTAAATATGCTTTCTCCAGAGCAAAATAAATGTTGTTTGGAATATGGTTTAATTTGTACAGGACTAACCTAATGTACTAGAATTCAAGAAACTGTCTAGAATGCTAATTATTTGATGTTTAAGTTTTTCTAAATATATATGCTATATAACTATACAGACTTTATAAGATACCACTGAAAATCACTTCTAAAAAAAAGGTTGTGAAATTAGTAATGCTTGGAAAGATTTTAGGCAGCTTAACATATTTAACTATGCTTTCTTCTCTTAATTTGCCATAAAAGTTCCAGCAACTAAATCTGGGTTCATCACCAATACTATATATAATATAGATACAACACCACTTTTTATTTGATAAAATAATTTCTGGTTCAATGCAAAGTATGTTGCTTAAACAATATAAAAAGGAAAATACTTTTAATGAATAATCATGAAACTTCAGCAAAGAAATAATCCATCATACAAATATTGTGAAAAAACAAAAACAAAAAACACCCCCCCCCCCAAACCCCACATACACACACACTCAAAGATACTATCCACCAACAGCAACGATATTGAACAAGGTAAAGACATTATCTGCCTATTTTAATAGGATTTTTGTTGTGTTACTCAGAATATGTAGTGTTACGTCAGAATATTTTTTTTTATGCTGTAGCCAAGTGAGCAAAGCATTTATCCAATATTTTTTTTACCTTTTCTCAGAGTTAGAGGAACTAACTATTGCATACTTATAACAAAGAGTGATGATAGAAAATTTCACTAACCTTATAAATTTGTGTGACTGCTTCTTTTATAACACAAGGATTCCAATCTTTATCTGTGGTCTGTGGTATGTGGGAAAATAAAGAGAAAAATATTCTGAAAAAAGTTTCATTTTAATATAATATAGACACTATTTAATGAAAATACTTTTGAGTAGTGAAATCATATTCCATTTATGCAACAGGTCTTCACTGGCAATCAGAATGCCATATTAAATAGATTTGATGATCAATTCAGCTTTTGGATATCAAAATCAAAACGATTTTCTGGTTTGTATCATATAACACATGAAAATGAAGAAATACGGCTTTGAACTCCCAGCTCAGGTAGCACAACTTCAAACAAGGGTATGCATTTTGTTGCACCTCTTGGTAGGACACTTAATTCTGTAGGGAATATGTTCCTGATTTTGAAGAAGACATTTGATATAACAGACTTTTTTGATGGTCTATTTCCTACACAGCTGTGTCTTCTAAACTACCAAACTTAATCAGATATATTAATGGTGTTAAATTTACCTATTAGCTGTAGTTGAAAGAAAAGCCTATATGTTGCCACTGTATGACTTTCTGTGGTTAAAATACCTAAGTTGTTAAATGGAATAGAAGCAAAGTTATCCATATATTCTAAAGGCGACAACCTGTATAGTTTTATATCATTGGTAACAATGGAATAGCCTATTAGTGCATATTAGGTCATAGTTCTGTGATATAAGACTGACAATACATAAAAGCATTACAAAATATAACAAAAATGTCATTTATGGATTGGGGTATGGAGGTTATAGGAAAATTCATGTAGAACATTTATGAGTCAATGCTGAAATACACAAGAAACCAGATTTAAGCAAAATGCAAATAATGAAGTAAAATCCAAACCTGGAAGATTAGATCTTCAAGAGTAAATCCAATAGCAAAAGGATGAGCTGAATTAGTATACTTGTCTTCATAACGGATATGAATATTACTAATTTGAACTTGGAGATTTTTTATAATTTTAGCTGCCAATTTTTCAACGAAAGAATCTTGCTTCACCTCTTTGGGATTGTCTGAAAATCAGAAAATAAATGAAGGAAAAGCAATTCAGAATGCATTATTTTTATGTACAATTTGGAACACTTTAAGCAAAGTCTTATTTATACTATGATTTGGAACACTTTAAGCAAAGTCTTATTTATACTATAATATAAAAAAGTTACTTATTAATTAGCTGTGAGTATATAACTTTTGCTAAAAGAAAGCAATTATTAAAGTCTAAACTGTCTAGAAAATCCTTATATACTCCAATTTTGATATATTTTTATCAATATGTAGTTTTTACATGTCTTTTATTATTGAAGATTTCAACTACATGCTTTTATTTTTATTCACTGTAACAAACGTTTATTTAGCGTCTTAGATTTGTATTCCTTTTCTTCTACTGTTTCCTTATAATGCACCCTCTCTCTTTCTTTACACCTCTTCTTTGTTTAAGGCCTTTATTTCTATATCCTTATAACCATTCTCTCTCACTTTTATTATCCGTTTTTGTTTTGTTTTCAAGTCTTTCTTCTTTTAGTCTGTCTCTTCTCTCTCACACACAAACTTAGTTTGTATACCATCCCCTGTTATTTCATTTAAGACTTTTCATCTTTCCCCTACACACACTGTTACTTTCACATTCTTTCCCTGCAACGCTGTCTCTCTCTCTATTTCTACTACCTTTATCCAATTGTTTTCATTAAAAATAAGGGATTACATTTTTCTTTGAGATACTTTAAGAATATTTGTGAAAATGTTTACATTATATCTATTTGGTATATCAAAATTACTTAGAAATTTTTCGTTTCAAGTTTATATATATTAGCAGATATGCACAACACAGCAATTTCATACAAGCAAATATGACACACACTAGCAGAAAAATACCCGGAGGGTGGTGTTTCTGCTAGTAATAATAATAATAATAATAAAAATGAGTTTGTAGAAATGTTGTCATGTACCACTTATTCATTAGAAAATTTTCAGGTTATTTTTATGTTTTTTCAAATCTTTCATTGGCTAATAACTTCCATGAAGACTGCCATACGATCTAACCAAACAATATCTATATAAGGCAGTCTTCTAGAAATCACATAGGTGATTAGAGAGTGAGGTGGAGGGAGAGACATGCATGTGTTTTACAGAACATTGCTGGAAAATTAAGCAAGAACTTGTGAGTGGTTCACTCCTATAGACACCCTTACATGGGTACACATAGATCAGTTGTTCAGTAAAACCCCTCATTGACAAGCCCTGCATGGTCACAGGAGTTTGCATTGCAGACCTCTTGAATGCTGTGAGGGCTCCTTGATAGGTAGTGTGATCAAGCCAAGCATATCTAAGCAAGCTTGATCAAACGATATTTGTTACATCTTGTGTATTTAAAAAAAAAAGAATGACAATATTCACATATGTGTTCCCCACTCCACACACACTATATTCTTGACTCATTGCTTCAAATGGTCGATTCTTTGGTTTTCATCAGGTTACTTATTTCTCATTAGTAACAGCCAATCAATACTGATAAACAAGTACGTTAATAGGGATTAATTAACTATTAGTTCATTTCGAAAAAAGATTTAATGTTTTTAACTGTTACAATATGGAACAAATATTCTAGATCTGGGTTTTATAAATTATATTTGTAACCAAAACAAAATCTAAGTACTAACCCGATAGGTAATGTAAACACCAATTCATACCACAAAAGCCCCATATCACCAGGTTAATGGAAATACTTAAAATCAGCCCCAATTAAGGAGACTGTGTTAGAATTCTATACAAAAGAAGGTGTTATTGTTACTTATATACAATGAACTTTATGATTTGGAAGTGTCTTAACGTCAAAGTAAATAAATGCCTTTACATAACATCTATTTTCTGTGACAAACAGACAATGAGTGAATGGGACAGACAGACAGACAGACAATGAGTGAATGAGGTAGACAGACAGTGAGTGAGGTAGACAGACAGACAGAGTGAGTGAGACAGATAAACAGTGAATAAGTAAGAGTCAGAAAGTAAGTAAATGAAATAGACAGACAGCAAGTGAGTGAGTGAGTGAGTGAATGAGAGATAGACAGTGAATGAGAGAAGCAGACAAACAAACAATCAGTGAGTCTAACAATTATTTACAAATTTTCATCATGCTACAGACTTTTGTTCTTTTGAAATTCTAGCAACAATATTTTTGGCTGACCTTTTTCTGCTTCCAATTTCTTTGTTTCTTCAACAGCTTTGAGTTTTTTCTCTTTCTGATCTTGCAGGTAAGCCTCTTCCTTTTTCTGATCATATTTGATGGCTGACAATTAAGAAATTTAATATTTTTAAACAAACATTATAAATATTAAAATAAACTTCATACTCAATGAATACTAGAACATTAAAGAGAACGGATAAAAGCAAAATTAACCCTATATTTCTTGTTCTGTGTTAAGTATTAAGACACTTGATTTGCTAACCCAGTCCAACAACCTATAAATAAGTACCATGTATACAGCTCACAATTCTAATGAGCAAGAATGCTAAATAATTCATGATGTTTTTTTTTGGCTTGGGATGTGAAGTTCAAATTCTCTTATGAGGCAGGAGAGAGTGCATTGATATGCCACAGATACTTCTCATTAAAAAAAAATATCTCAAATGTGTTGATCAAATTTGGTCAAATTAGATTAACGATTATCTTCATTAATATTAGAACACTGGAATGTCAGAACCAATAGGTTGTTGGACAATATGCTTTGCAGTATTTATTATTGGCTCTTCACTGCTAAGGTTAAATTCTGGAGATCAACATTGACTCATCATTCAGGGAGTTGATTGAATAAAATATGTCAACTACATTCATACTCTTACCATAAAATTTCTGGTGTTGTGCTAATGTCAGAAATCATAATTATTGAATGACATGACAGGTGAAGCAGTGGGCAAAATGCTTTGCAGTATTTAGTTGATTTCTTACCTTGTTAAAGACAATTATTACCGTTATTCATTTTGATTTACTTTTAAATCTTGTAGGAAAATTATAAACGTGATTAAATTGATTCAAACACATCACTGATAGTGATTTTATAGACCCTTGGGTGAAAGGGGAAGACTAAAAAGTCTGGGGGAAAGAACTAAATATTGCAATGATTTTATTCAGCATTGTAATGCCTGACCCACCTCCATTACATTTTATGGTTACCATTTACCTTTTAATTGTTTCAGTCATTGGACTGTGGCCATGCTGGGGCACTGCCTTGAAGGGTTTAGTTAAACAAATTGACCCCGGCACTTACACATATTTTTTTAAAGTCTGGTACTTATTCAATCAGTCTCTTTACCAACTGCTAAGTTATGGAGATATAAACAAGCCAACACTGGTTGTCAAGTGATAGGGGAGAAAGGGGCAAACACAAAGACATATACATCCATATATATACATATATACACAATGGGGTTCCACACAGTTTCCATCAACCAAATTCATTTAGAAGGCACTGGTTGACCTGGGGCTATAGTAGAAGACACTTCCTCAAAGTGCCATGCAATGGGACTGAACCCATTATTTAAAATAGATTTAAAGACATTTAGAGATAATCTTTAAGATTCAATATGTGCGAAAACACTCTTAAAATAATTCTAGCAAGAAGGGAAATAATTATTGATATCTGGAGGAGAGAGGGGTTCAAACAATTTAAGAGTTTAGTTAGTATAGAAACAAGAAAGATGGCAATACTGTCATGAGATTTCACAACAACCTAGTAGTTAGGTTGTTGCACTCGCGAGATCGTGGTTTCAATTCCTAGACCAGGGGGTGCATTGTGTTCATGAGCAAAACTTCATTTCATGTTGCTCTGCAATCACTTTGACACCTGACATGTAGTACACCATGCACCTGTTCAGGCAACATCGATTTGATGGAGGGAGTGAGCTAATGTACAGCACATGCATTTGATCACTATAAACAAATCATTTGTGCAGACCGTTCAGCAAAAGCTAAACACTCATATGTCGTCTTCGATGGGAGAGTCCATCATCACCATTATGATGGAATTTTAAAGTCAAGAATAAACATTGTAGTATAAAAAAAATCCCAAATGAATCAAAATAATGCTTTAATTCAGTAAGGAGTTATTCTTTAAACGATATGAAGCCTTCCTATTAATAATCCTGTTAAACTTAAGTTATTAGTTGATTTATATCACTCTTTTAAAAAAAGTATATAGGTGAAGACGTGGCTGTGTGATTGAGAAGTTTACTTCCCAGCCATGTGGTCTTAGGTTCAGTCCTACTGTGTAGTACCTTAGGAAAGTGTCTTCTACTACAGCTCAAGGCCAATCAAAGCCTTGCATGTGAATTTAGTAGATGGAAACTGAAAGAAGCCCATCATATATATATGTGTGTGTGTGTGTGTGTGTGTGTGTGTGTACACGTACATGAATATGTGTATGTCCTCCACCACTGCTTGACAACTGGTGTTGGTTTGTTTACATCCCCATAACTAAGCAGTTTGACAAAAGGGACTGATAGAATAAGTACCAGGCTTAAAAAAAAAATACTGGGGTCAATCTTTTTGACTAAACCCTTCGAGGTGGGGCCCCAGCATGGCCGCAATCCGGGACAACATCTTCAGTAGAGAAGAAACTTATTGTACTGACCCATTGAACTTGATAATCTATTATTGTTGAAAGCATTATTTATTGTTTAAGCTGTAATTTAACAGTTGCAATTTAACTTGGAGGTCAGATACACAATGGTAAATCTAGCAGGTCAGTTGTGTAATAATTCTTTCAAATACATCTGATTATATGAGACATAAGGAAACACTACAAAATGGTTGCTCTTTATATATTGTCATACAACTTACTATTTTTTTTTTTTTACATTTTAATGGTTTATGTTTTTTTTAATATGTCTTATCCTTGATTATTTTCCAAGTGGACTGTAATCTACTGAGTTATTGCAGAACTGATTCATTTGTCACTTTGGAACATACACACACATGAAGTATGGCTGACACTAGAAAGACAAGACTGATCATTTATCTTTAATCTTTTACTTGTTTTGGTCAAGTACTGTGGCCATGCTGGGGCATCACTTTGAAAGGTTCAGTCAAACAAATTGACCCTACAATTTTTTTTTTTTTAAGCCTAGTATTTATTCTATTAGTCTCTTTTGCTGAAACACTAAGTTATGGGGATGTAAACAAACCAGTACCCATTATCAAACAGTGGTGGGGGAACAAATACAACACAACACACACACACAAACATCTCTCTCTCTCTCTATATATATATATATATATATATACGATGGGTTTCTTTCAATTTCAATCAACCAAATCCACTCACAAGACTTTGGTCAGCCTGGGGCTATAGTAGAAGACACTTGCCCAAGGTGCTGTACAGTGGGATTGAACCCAAGACCCGATGATTGGGAAGCAAGCTTCTTAACCACACAACCACACCTGCACCTATATGATGGACATTTTTCATAATACTTGAATTCAAATTTGGATTTCAACTGTGTTTAATCTATTACTACTTCTACTCTTGTCCTGTTTCTTATTTTTCTTATTTTCATGCTTCTAAAATCTTCCTTTTCTTAACTGATAGTTATTTCAGGGTATCAAATTACTCATTTCTCTACTATTATATATACACTATATACAGTAAAATGTAGCCTATATTGTAGCGTGGCTGTGTGGTAAGAAGCTTGCTTCCCAACCACATGGTTCTCGGTTCAGTCCCACTGTGTGGCACCTTGGGCAAGTGTCTTTTTACTATAATGTCTCAGGCCGACCAAAGCCTTGTGAGTGGATTTGGTTGATGGAAACTGAAAGAAACCCATATATATTGCTTCTATATATATATATATATATATATAGTGGTCAAGCTATGTTATAATTAGGGGAAAGTATTATATCCGATATTTACTTCAATATTGGAGGTATAAAATTCCCGGATATAACCGGCATACAATATGTCGAATTTTTAATGTACTAA
>JAOPUL010003032.1:14073366-14083729 GCA_027564515.1 Octopus rubescens | reverse complement strand
GTCAAAACCGTCTAACCCATGCCTGCATGGAAAAACAGACGTTAAAGGATGATGATGATGATGATGATGATATAAATGTTTAAAAGGCACTGGGATTCGTTTAAATTATTTTATTTCAAAATTTTAAAAACTTTAACCGGTTTCACAAATTTCTCTGACTTTTAAAAGTTGAGATAGAAAGATGCAGAGCTATGCTGCAACTGTGTGTGTGTGTGTATATAAAACCTTGATGAATGTGGCTTTGGCCAAGAGGAGTTGATGTTATCAGGCAGTGTTCAGCATTGATTGGATTGTGTGTTTCCACCTTGTACCATAGCACTCTCCTGTTGGTAGGTTAGCAGTGGTGGCTAAAACGTTGCCCATCTTGCTTTATAATCAACAAGCTCTTTTTACCCCCTCCCTCCTGCCTGCAAGCAGCTGTTTTCTCTTTTTCTGTCATTCCAGTGCCTGTGAGCATTCTCCATACCAACTTGGAAGGGAATCCTCCACAGCCAAATTCGACTATGTATGAATGAGTGAATGAATACTATAATGTACATACATAAAGAGGCAGAGGAATGTTAGCTGTCATCATAACAATCGGGTAATGTTCGTCCATCGTTGTCGACGATGACCAGAGCATCACACGAGAAAAGATGGGTCACAGTGCTTCCGGCTGTGGACGATCAGGCTGATGCTTGCTTGGAAAGTTCTGTCGCAAGCCGGACACTGGTGGTCTGCTGGGAATGAAGGCGAGGAGTTGGCTCTGGACTTGCGCAGTTCACATGTGTAGAAGGTGGCACCTGTATGGGTGCAGCTATGCCAGGCAGGGTGGTCCTGTGCCTGCATTTCCCAGGTGTTGGGGTTGATCTGAAAGCACTTCAGTGAGGCTTTGAAGAGCTTTTTCTGTTCTCCCCTCCCCCTTGTGTGGGCTTGCCTTCTGCCAATTCACTGTAAAACAGTCTTTTGGGTAGTCGTGTGTCAAGCATTCAAACAATCAGGTACACAATGACAAAATACACAAAAAAACAAGCATTATTCAGAGATGTGCATTGTCCCATTTATGTACCTCTCAACATATGAATCAAAGAACATCAACATATATTTTATCTTTGTTGAGAGTTTGAAAGATGAATGTGGAAATATATATTATTGGAAGTGCTTTGTATTGTACAGTGAGGTTTTTCTTTTTTCTTTTACTTGTTTCACCATAAGTCCAGATGATGTTTCTTAACCAGATTGTGGAGAAGCAAACTGTAGGAATTGTACAGAAATGTACTTTAGCATTCTGTCAAATGTAATGCTTATTTATTCACATTGTTTTGAATTTATCATGCATTATCTCATAGCTTTTGAGATTTCGATTATGGGATTGTTTACTTTTAGTATGACATTGTAGGGTAGGTGTAAGAGATTGGATCTGACCAGTTTGAACATAAAACAAATAGAATGTTTTGGCTGGATATGACCAGTTTAAATGCTAAAGGGTTAAAGAGTATAGATATTTTTACATTGTTGAAAATAGTCATGGAATGTAACAAATGTGGAATTGAACAGAACTTGGGTGATCTAAGACTCTTTGCAGAATCCATGAAATAAATGGGGATGCAACACAATAGATTTAACTAAATGATGTCAGAATTGCAAAAAAAAAAAAGAAAGAAAAAAGAACTACACAGCATCTTGGACGAGTGTCTTCTCCTATAACCTTGGGCTGACCAAAGCCTTGTGAATGGATTTAGTAAACAGAAACTGAAAGAAGCTCATTGTGTGTGTGTGTGTTTTAATAATTTATGTGTGTGTGTCTTTGTGTTTGTCCACCACCACTTGATAACCAGTGTTGGTTTGTTTATGTCCCTGTCCCTTGACAGTCCGGCAAAAGAGACTGATAGAATAACTATCAGACTTTAAAAATAAGTACTGGGATCAATTTGCTCGACCAAACCTTTCAAGGCGGTGCCCCAGTATGGATGCAGTCCAATGACTAAAACATGTAAAAGATAAAAGAAAGATGCATTTTCAGGAACATGGAAATCGTTAAATTTACCAGGAGCTGAACAATTGAAGAAATGTTTGATTTAGACATTGAACATTCAGTATATCCATTAAAATATTCTGAACAATCAAATCTTCTCTATTTGTTTTGATAATTTTGAATTTTGAAGATATTGTTTTTCTTGATTGAATATATTGCTTTGTTGTTTTTGTTAACTGACCCAAGTATTTTTGTCCTATTTAGGGAGGAGCCTTATTGTGTGCTACAAGTAACCCAGGCTACCACTTCATGTTACCTTTCATTACTTCATTCCGTTCTGTTCAGGTAAGACTACACTTCATTTACTGTTGTTTTTTTTTTTGTTTTTGTTTTTTTACATCTCAAACTTTAACAAACCTTGTTCCCTAATGGTTGACACATATTGACGATTATATGAATTGTTTGAGCAATTTGAATGCCTTTCATGACCACCATCATCATCTAACTTCCACTTTTCCATGTTTGCATGGGTCCGACGTCCAGACAATATTTGCTCAGCAAAGAAGAAATAATATCTATCTGTTTACAATCCTGCAGAGCATGTAACCAGGTAAAGTAATTACTTGTCTAAAGAGTGCAGTGTTTGAATATACATCAGCTGACTTTAGCTTCAATTCACTATGAGAAACTTCTAATAGATTTGTGTGTCAAAATACACAAGGCTTGTTCAGAATGTTAGCAAATAGTCAGATATGGTGTTTCATCAGTGCCCCCCCCCCCCACACACACACACTCCTTGCCCTTCTCCTCTCCAAACATTCTAAGCTAAGCCAAAAAATATTTGTTCTGATACAGAAATCAGTAAACAAAACCTCCATGATCTGTGCAAAAGCTAGTTGGGCAAGAATTAAATTAATATATGCTCTTGAAATGGTTTTAGATTAGAAATTAATGATGTGTATAACAGAAGTTTCTCTGAGACAGAATATTACATTTCTATGTTTGTGTCATCATCATTTCAACATTTGCTTTTCCATGCTTGCATGGGTTGGTTGGAATTTAGTGAGGTGGATTTTCTATGGTTGGATACCCTTCCTGTCTCCAACCCTCACCTGTTTCCAAATAAAGTAATATTTCCTCCTTGACCAGACATGTTTTCACAGAATATTGGAAACGGAAACTTCCTGCATTATGGTGACAATCATTTTACAACTATCACATAATGTAAAGGCAAGGACACACTAACACACATACACAGGCTTCTTTCAGTTTCTGACTACCAAATCCATTCACAAAGATTCGGTTGGCCCAGGGCTATAATAGAAGACACTTGCCCAAGGTGTTATGCAATGTGATTGAACCTGGAACCATGTGGTTGGAAAGCAAATTTCTTACCACACAGCCACATCTGCACCTATTTGTATGTAGTAGTAGTAGTAGTAGTTATTCCTTTTAAGCCCTGGTGGGCTCGTAAGGGCCGGTTTCCATGGCTTATATATATTAACCCCCCTAGACAGGACACCGGTCCGTCATAAGGTTACTCATTTTTGCCAGCTGAGTGGACTTGAGCAATGTGAAATGAAGTGTTTTGCTCAAGAACACAATGCGTCACCCGGTCCAGGAATTGAAACCACAATCTTACAATCATGAGTCCAACACCCTAACTATTAGGCCACATGCCTCTATGTGATGGTGCTGGGGTTAATAAAATAAGCACCATACAAGTACTCTCTTTCCATGTGGCCTTTGGTTCTTTGGTTTATTTTAGGCATCACAACCAAGAGCATGCTGGAACACTGCCTTCAGCAAGGCCTTGGATCTATGTTAGAAATCCTTAATTACAATATAACAGGTGCTGTAGTGTAACAGTAAATTCTTAACGAACCAGATCTGTGACAAGTTTCAAACTTCCTCTATGAATCAATTCACTTTCCTTATATTACTAAGGTATGCATACCACACATTTTCAACTCCTCCCTTTTTAATATTTACCTTTACTCAAGTGGTAACAACTAAAACTCTACAAATTTTTAAAAAACTTACAATTGAAGGCAAATCTCAAGAGACTGAGCCTTATGAAGGAGATGACAAAAGACCGAGATATCTGGTGCCTTGCTGTACTCAAGACCCGTCTGCCACAGCAGAATTGATACCGATGCTAGTGCCACATAAAAAGCACTGGTTCTGGTGCCACATAAAAAGCACCCAGTACACTCTATGGAGTGGTTGGCGTTATGAAGGGCATCCAGCCATAGAAACCATGCCAGAACAGACAATGGAGCCTGGTTTGGCCCCTGGCCTTACCAGCTCTGGTCAAACTGTCCAACCCATGCCAGCATGGAAAACAGACATTAAATGATGATGAATTCCCAGGAATGAACCTACAAGTTTCTTTGTCTTAAAAACTCGTCAGGGATAACTCACCTCTGCCTTCCAACAAACTAAGAACTACTTATTGAAAATGTAAACATGATTGTGAGAGGCAACACTCATTTACACACAATTGTACAAGATTGACAAACATGTGTTAATAGTTTTAAGTAATAATACAGTATGGGTTATGAATAAATTACATGCATGGATTCATATCAGTGTGCTTAATACACATCCACAAGTATGACTGCATAGTTAAGAGGTTTACTTCCCAATCACATGGTGTCATGTTGAGTCCCATTATGTAGAACCTTGGGCCTTGTGAGTGGATTTGGTAGAGGGGAAACTGAAAGAAGCCTATTGTGTGTGTGTGTGTGTGTATATGTATATATATATATTTTCGTGCTGTTTTCTACCTTTATTTTTTAACTATAACTTTTGATTTGTATTGATTCTTAACCTCTTTTCAACTATATATATATATATATATTATATTATATATGTATTTGTGTGTGTGTGTTGACATCGCATAGTAGTTGTAAATGAGTGTCACTGTCATACAACCAGTGATGTTCACTTCCAATATTCTGCAAAAACATGTCTGGCCTTAGGGAAATATTACCTTGCTTGGAAACAGGTGAGGGTTGGTGATAGGAAAGGCATTTGGTGGTAGAAAATCTACCTCAATAAACTTTGGCCAACTCATGTAAGCAGGAGTGGACATTAAATGATGATGATGATTAAGTTTAAATGGTTTACTCTACAGTAAGACATCTATCCCTGTCCCACTATACCTCTAATCTCTCATCAACTGGCACAAAGCCCCCCTCAATAATACTCCCCTCTCCCAGCTGGGGGAAGTTTTGTCTTCCAAGTCACCTGGTGACCCAGTCAGTGCTGATGCCACATAAAAAGCACGTAAAATGCATCCAGTACACTCTATAAAGTGGTTGGCATTAGGAAGGGCATCCAGCTATAGATATCATGCCAAAACAGACAATGGGGCCTGGTGTGGCTCTCAAGCCTTACCAGCTCCTGTCAAACCATCCAACCCATGCCAGCATGGAAAGCGGACATTAAAGGATGATGATGATGTTTTTTAAACAAATATGAGAAGAATTTAACTTGAACTTCATAATTTCTATTTATTCTTTTATTTGTTTCAGTCATTAGACTGCGATCATGCTGGGGCACCGCCTTGAAAAATCTTTAGTCGAACAAATCGACCCCACTACTTATTTTTTAGAGCCCGATACTTATTCTATTGGTCTCTTTTGCCAAACTTCTAAGTTACAGAGACATAAACACACCAACACTAGACATAACAAGCCATCACTGGTTATCAAGGGGTGGTGTGGTGGTGTGGTGGGGGACAAACAGACACATTATATATATATATATATATATATATATATATTATAAGAGTTAAGGGTAAAAATCCAACTGATTTAATGTCCATTTCTCCATGCTTGCATGAGTTGACCGACTATATTTGAGATAGATTTTCTATGGGCAGATGCCTTTCCTGTCAACAACCCTCACCTGTTTCCAGGCAAGGTAATATTTGCTGATGGCTAGACATGTTCTTGCAGTATCTTGGAAATGAATGACACTGCTTGTATGACAGTGACACTCATTTACAAGGAACACAAACACACACATATATACGTATATCATCCTCATCCTTTAACATCCGTTTTCCATACTGGTATGGGTTGGACGGTTTCTACAGCAGGATGTTCTTCCTACAATCAAGCACTTTACAGAGTGTACTGAGTACTTTTTACATGGCACTGGCATGAGTGCATATTACGTGATACTGGCATGGGTGCTCAGCACATGGCATGGGCATGGGTGCTTTTATGCAACACCAACATGGGTGTTTTGTATGTGGCACCAGCATGGATGCTTTGTATGTGGCACCAGCATGGGTACTTTATACATGGCACCAGCATCCACAAACTCAGCTGAGAGAGGGAGTTGGGGTGCGCGGCATTAAAGGACTTGCCTGTATGTTTGGATGGCCACGATTTTACTTAACATGTCTTCTCAAGCAAAGCAAATTGCCAGAAGCCTTGGTCCCTTGTCATCTCAGTGAAGCCCAACATCTGAAGGTTCTTTCTCACCACTTCATCCCACATGTTCCCTACACAATTAGAGATCAGCACTTCTTTATGCAGCTGTCCTCATCCATATGCCCCACATGACCATACCATTGCAATCTTCTTTCTTGCACCTAATTTTATCTTAAATCGTTTTCACACAGTTGTACATGCATACTGACATTACCCATCCAGGAGAGCATACTGGCTTCATTTCTTTCAAGCCTTCGCATGTCCTCTGCAGTTACAGCCCATGTTTCACCCCCCCCCCCTGTAACATAGCTGTATGTAAACAGGCATCATACAATTTGCCTTTCACTCTGAGGGAGAATCTCTTTGTTACCCAGCCTGTCCTTATTCTAGCAACTACACTTTCAGAACTTCCTCCTCCACTACTAACTTGGTCGCCTAGGTAATGGAAGCTATCTACTACTTCTAAGGATCTCATCAGACATTTGAAGAAGTCTATTCTGTACATTCTTAGCATTTATTGTACCTGCACATCTGCCACACACAAAGACTATTTTCTCTTAACCTTCCTGGCACATGGCTTGTACAACTCTGACCAACCACTCATCTATCTCTAGCTTCTGCATTGACCACCAGATGAGGGAGTGGGTGACTGTCAAAGGCTTTCTCCAAGTCAATAAAAGTCAAGTACGGAGGTTTATTCTTGGCTAAATACTTCTCCTGCAGTTGCCTTACCAGGAATATAACATCAATAGTGCTTCTCTCTGGCACAAAACTGAACTGCATCTCATCCAGGCTAACTCTCCTCTGAATTAGTTGAGCTATGACCCTCTCTGTAACTTTCATGACCTGGTCCAACAATTTGATACTCTGTAATTATTTCTGTCTAAGGCATCACCTTTACCTTTGCAGCAGTTGAGTACAATGCTATTACACAAGGTGTTGGGTATGACTCCCTTGTGGACAATCTAATTAACTATATGGGTGACTAGGCCATACTCAGCCAGACATTTTAAGCATCTCTGCAGTGATTCCTGAAAAGTTGGGGTCTTTCCCTGTTTTCTTGTCCTTAACTGCTTTATCTACCATATATATATATATATATATATATATGATGGGCTTCTTTTAGTTTGTCTACCAAATTCACTCACAAGGCTTTGGTTGGCCTGGGGTTATAGTAGAAAACACTTGCCCAAGATGCCATGCAGTAGGACTGAACCAGAAACCATGTGGTTGAGAATCAAACTTCTTACCACAGAGCCATAGCTGAAATAATATTGTTTCCCATGTGATGGTGTACAGGTTTGTAATTTTCAAACGTTGAGATACATAAACAGGCTGCATTTGTAATTGTATTCGATGGTTCTTTTAAGGTTGGTCGTCTACATAATTCTTCATTATTGTCATCACTGCAATGAAACTGACTCCACCCCCACCCCTTTACTCAACCAAGTGAAAAATAGTGAACTGTAGAAGCTTAATCCAGTGACCCAACACAACAGCTTATAAAGAGGAAAATGTATTAACAAACCAAGTAAATGCTGCATGATCTAAACTTTACACCAATTAAATAACGAATCGTTTGATACGTCAGGGAACCATCAAATCTTCCATGAACACCAAAATTAAAAATTGCCAGCATGTGAATTGTAGGTATTTTATTTTTTTTTACTTATATCAGTAATTGAACAGTGGCCATGCTGGGGCACTGCCTTGAAGAATTTAGTTAAACAATCGACTCCATTCTTAATTTTTTAAAGTCGGGTACTTATTCTATTAGTCGCTTTTGCTGAACTGCTAGGTTATGGGGATGTCACACAACACCAGTTATCAAGTAGTAGGTGGGGGAGCACAAACAAAGATATACACATACACAATTAGCTTTCATGCTTCCACAGTTTCTGCCAACCAAATTCACTTACAAGGAATTGGTCAGTCTGGAGCTATAGTAGAAGACACTTGCCTAAGGAGCCACACAGTGAGACTGGACCCAAAACTACATGGTTGAAAGCAAGTATCTTGACCACACAGACTTGCCTGCACCTACAGTAAACATAATTAAGCAGAAAAATTCTCACCAAAATCTATTCTTTATGAATCAAAACATTTCAAAATGATAATCCAATTCAATGTATTATACACATGTAGAGTTGTACAATTAAAGATATATACAAAAATCATGTGCAATTTTTCTCTTTCTGTTCCTAACAAAAAATTAGAATTTATCAAAACTAAGGTACTTCATTGCTTGGTCCAACCTACAGCATCTGCAACAACATTTCAGAAGCACAATAAGTGCTGTGCACCTTTAATAAAAAAAAAATAAAAAAAAGTATTCCAGCTATATAAAAAAAAACATTTCAAATAAACTACAATACCACCCTATTGAGTCACTATTGATTTTATTGGGCAATATACCAGTATGTCGCTTGAGAATCTTGTAAATGTACACACATACACTCACACCGATTCACATGCACAAACACACATATACAGTTTGCTTTGAGCTGATTCTCACTTAACTAGATGATTCTCACTAAACATAATGTAGGGGTTGTAAGTTAAGGATTAACCTACTTAAGAGTTTTAAGAGCTTGAATCATCTAAACATAGAAATGAATTTGTCACATGAAAATGAATTATATTTTACTAGTTTTTATCCCACTCCCTCCTCTCTTGTTTTTTTTTCAATTGTTATGGAGATTTGGTCATAAAGGATAAATTGCGTTTTCATATAAACCTTTATGTAGGTCTCTAAAATACTACATTCTTTTTGTTCATGTTTTAACCTTTCACATCACTTTGTTTTCACATATTATTTGTTGTAGAATTGCTGATACAGTAGTATTTTGTTAATGTTATAAGATTTAACAGTTAAGAAGACAAGAAAATATCACAATGAAAATAACAGTCAGCATTGGTAAATGAAGTTCTTTCATAAGTAATGGATTTACTTGAGTACAATACAATCTCAACTATAATGTGACCTCAGTTTTTGTACATAAAAACCAGTAAAATATTTTATCCTCTTATCTTTTTTTACAATTGAGAATAATGCTACTTCATAAATTTACCCCTGATATTTGGTCATTTTGTATTAAATTTCTTGCATTATACTTTATTTATTTATATATATATATATATATATAATGTGTGTGTGTGTGTGTGTGTGTGTGCATGGCAGGGTATTGCATGTGTAGAGTCATAATTGACCTCATCAAAAGGTCAATGCTTATATTTTTGTGCCATGTTCAAGGAAGGTCAAGAAACTTGATATGCTGGTTCAATCCACTAAAGTATAACAGTATTGTGTATACATACAGTTCAGAGCACTAAGGAGCAAGATTGCTAAATAATTTATGACTTTAGTTTTTCAGCTAGGGATACCAAGTTCAAGTTTTCTTCTGAGGCTGAAGAGTGCAATGAGAAACTACCTACATCTCATTAAAAAACATGTTGATCAGTTTTTCCTCCAGGCATATTTTAACTAGTTATGATTCAGATAGTGTGCAATACTCTGGCAAACTTAACATATATTGATATCACTCATTAAAAGGATATCTTTTTTTGATAATTATAGCTTTCAAGATGATATTGGAAACTAACACTTCAAAACACCAAGTAAAACTATCTAAAGTCATAGTATTTAATTGTAATAATGATTTCTACCGCAGGCATAGGAATATCAATTCTGAGGAAATGAACAATCATTTATTATATTAACCTCAGTAATTAACTGGTATTTATTTCATTGATCTTGGAAAGATGAAAAGCAAAGTAGATTCTGGTGAGATCTGAACTCAGAACTTAAATTGAACTTAATACGGTATAGCATTGTATCCATCACCCTACCAATTCTACTAATCCACCTCCAGTTCATTACAATATATAATAATAATAATTAATTCTTTTTTATTGGCCACAAGGGCTAACAATTAAAAACATTAAATGACAATACAATGGG
>JAOPUL010003032.1:14036631-14052547 GCA_027564515.1 Octopus rubescens | reverse complement strand
TTATGATTATCATTACTCTCTTTACGGATCGAGTGCTTTCCTACTTGTTGAAGTATCACCACACTTATATATATATATACATGCAAGTAAGCATATGAATGCGAAACAAAGTGGAGAAAAATAGCACTCGAATACTGAAGATAGAGTAATATGCTTTTATTAAAACTGCAAAAAAATCTTCATGAACTTTTACTCAGAGTTTCACGTTCCCGTTCATTGGACTGTTGTGTTCTATTATCATTTGATGTCCACTTTTCCATGCCTGCATAGGTCAGATGGAATTTGCTGAAGCAGATTTTCATATTTTTCACAGAAGACAGGAAATGAACATGCTTGTTTACAACCATCATGTGATGTCAAGGCAAGGGTGCACACACACACACACACACTTCTTTCAGTTTCCGTCTACCAAATTCAATTTCAAGCCTTTTGGTTGGCTTGGGGCTATTAGCATAGAGTGGCACTTAACTGGCACTTATTTTATCGATCCCAAAAGAAAAGCTGACCTTAGTGAGATTTGACATCAGAATGTAAAAGAACCAGAAGAAATGCCACTATTTGTTTGATGTGCTAACAATTCTGCCAGCTCGCCACCTTGACACACATTAATATATAATGAGAATTTCATTTACTCAAAGCATTTTTTGCTACATGGCCATTAATGTTCTCTAAAAGGTTAGGTTATACTAACCCGTATAACACACAGAATCAACTGCAATGAGATTTAAACTAGTGACTCACCAAACATAACACCGCAAAGCAGATCTAAATTATATACAAACTGCAAGCTATATCCAGCATACTGCAGCATGCCAAAATGAATTATAGAATGTCTTTCTTTCCTTCTTATAATTTTTACAGGTTATTTCCTTTTCTTTTCACAAATATTTATTTGTTGTTTAGTTCCAAGTTGGTTCTGACCAAGCAAGCAGGCCTAGTCATCATTATCATCGTCATTTTCTTTTTTCAAACATCTACTTTTCCATGCTTGCATGGGTCAGATGGAGTTCATTGAGGTAGATTTTTTTTCATAGTAAGATGCCCTTCCTGTCACTAACTCTTCCAAGCAAGGAAATACTTTCGCTTGGTTGGACATAACAATGACACTTGATTACAACTACTATATGATGTTAAAACAAGGAAATACAAACACACACACACACACATGATGGGCTTCTCCCAGTTTCCATCTACCAAATCCACTCAAGACTTTGGTTGTCCTGGAGCTACAGTAGAAGACACTTGCCGAGGTGTCAGGTAGTAGGACTGCTACATGGTCGGGAAGTAAATTTCTTAGCCATACCTACATGCATGATTAAAATATGTCAAGCAATGACCTTCCCACCTCTTTTTTAAAAAAAAAAATTTTTTTTTTTATTCAAGAATATTGTAGCCCTAGACTATATTATTCAATGAACCCTTTCTTTAAGATGGCAAGGTATGCTTTGAGGGAGACTTAAATACTTTTTCTACCAAAGATTATGTAGAGGCTCTCTCATAGCTTTACAAATATTTGTTTTTACAAAAAGCAATATTCAAATATTGATTTACTTTGACTAGGTACAAAGTCTATTTTTGTAAGGGAAAGATATCAATTGAACCCTGAACTGTTATCATCTATTTCACTTCCACTATGATTTAGAAATAAAAATGCAAATATTTAAACTCGTTTATCTTTTACTTGTTTCAATCATTGGATTGCAGCCATGCCTTGAAGGGTTTAGTCAAACAATATTTGGATTATTTGGGCCAGATATGGCCTATTTAAATGCTAATGGGTTAAAACAATAAATCACTAAGCATAGTAAGCACCTAATCCAGTTCTCTAATTTAGAAATCTCTCTCACTAAAACTGTACAGTTCTTAAAACTCTATATAATCATTATACTACATTTTAATTAAGTCTGGATGCAAAGACAAATTACTTATGGAACACAGAACCTTTCATTTTTTTATGCTCATCTAACGTTATCCATGTTCATCTTCTGTAATTAACTTTCAAGATCTAACCACTCAAATTCTATTATCTGCACCTTGAATCTGCACATGACATTATTTGGAATTCAATTCTCTTCTAAATGTCTTGCCTTCAATATTAGAATTCATTAGCAATAATGGCCACTGACTCAAAGATTGCCAGTTATTACATCCAATGGGTTTTGAGACAGGAAATAGAAGGAACGGAATAATTAATTAAATACATAAAATAAATCAAACATAGTACAATACAATTTAATGTTACTACATTTGTTGTTACTGTTGTTGTTGTTGTTTAACTCCTAGTTCTGCTCCGATGAACCAGGATGATGATGGTCAATCCTATTTTAAAAATTTATTCTAGATCCTCATCCTCATCACTGTCTTAACATCCACTCTTCCATTGCTTGCATGGGTTGGATGGAATTTGTTGTGGCAGATTTTCTATAGCCAAATGCCTTCCCTATTGTCAACTTTTACCAAGTAAGGTAATATTTCTCCACAAACAGACATTTTCACAGAAGATTGGAAGCAAAAGACACCACTGGCATGACAGTGACACTCGTTAACCACTATCACACAATGTCAAGACAAGGAGACAGTAACACACACATATACATATATACAACTGGTTTCTTACAGTTTCTATCTACCAAATCCTCCAACAAGGCTTTGATCAGCCCAGGGCTATAGTAGAAGACATGCCCAAGGTGCCACACAATGGGACTGAACCCAAGACCATGTGGTTGGGAAGCACACAGCCACACCAACACCATTGAATAAAATATACACAGCTAATACTATTTCCTTCTTTTAAGATGATAGGTGTGATCTGAGGAAGATTTGACTTATTACCAGCATGTCAAGTTACTTTTTTTTAGAGACCTCCCTCTTGCATGACTCATGTGTAGTCAAGCAGATCTATACGGTAGCAGGTACTTGAATTTAATAGACACACTATGTTCTGCATTTTAGTAAAACTTGTCGAAATCCAGTTGCCTTGCTCTTAAAGAAAGAAAGAAAAAACAAAACAAGAAACAACAGTAATTCAACACCAGGTACCTCAATGTAGAGAGAAAAAAAAGGGGGGGAGGCAGGCAGTAGGTGCAGCACAGGTCCCAGGACAGTGGTATTCAGTCGTGCCCCGCGGTAATGATCGTGGTGGCGTTGCCATGGAAAATGGCCAGCTACACTAGCTGCAGTTGTACATGACTCATGTCATCAGACAGGTCTCTTTTAATCCTTAGAAAGATGAAAAAAGAAGATAATTAATGCAACCGGCATGCTTTCACATGCCGGCTGCATTTACACCCAACTGCATATATATCCTGCTGCATGCACAAGCTAACTGCATGTGTGCATTCATGCAACCAACAATAACTATGTGAGCACATGCACACACATGCATAAAAGAAAACTTGAGGCAGCAGATGAAGCTAGTTTGCATTTTGAATTGGCAATGGGACTCGAGAAGTACTATGCTTTAATTACTAATGTTACTAAGTGGAATTGTATTGTTAATTTGTATTTTAATCACAAAATTAAACAAGCAAACAATGAAGAAGGTTTTTAACAGAAAAAGGGATTTTGAAATAGTAAAAAACCCCCAGAAATGAATTAGCAGAATGCTAAAACATATTACGAATCATTACATATTCATATACCGGTCTTCCTACATTTTCTACCCACTCACAAGTTTGGATTTTCTTAACAATAAGAAACTGAAATTCTGAGCCAACTATATAAAGATAACTAATTCTCCAGAGACCTGTTTAGTTGGATGCAGTAGTTTATAGAAAGAAAAGTGCTGGCATGCTACCAACTTTGTACTGGCAGTGCTCTCAACACCAGTCAGCTAGTTGTAAGCCAAGTAGAAAAACAAAACTACGAACAGCAGGGGAAACTAATACTGCCGCTGCTGCGGCTGCTGAAATATATAATGAGATGCCACTGTCAGCTTTTCTTGTGTCTCCAAATTGTAGTTGTCAGAAGCATCAGGATTCAAGTCTCACAGTGGTAGGAGAAAACACTGTATCTAGGGTCCACTGCAGCTCTGAGCTTTACCAAATCAGACTGAGACAATGTTACTAGGTACCTATTTACCATGTGTGGCCACATGGAAACTTAGTGAGAGTCTTCGTGAGAGAGAGGTAATATACTGGCAGAGGCTGCTTCCCAGTTCACCTCATGAGCTAGCCAGCAGTAGCAAACTGGAAGCCTGATGGTTCCAAACAGGTGAAAAGTATCAATACACCTAGCTCACCAATTATTCGCTATTAGACTAGGCACACCACATTACCCTGTGAAAAATGCGTGTGAGTGTATATATAGATATACAATACCAGAACTGTAGAGTCAGAGTCATGGAGTCAAGGGCAACTATTGGGTTACTGAAGTTAAAGTTGTAGTTGGTGGTGGTGGTGATTGTTCAATATAGTGCCTCATCAGCTACCTGCATTGTTCCATATCCCACTGAAATCAAAGTGGTCAGATACAGCAACACAAGGTGACCTGTGTCTTTTGGGGATACTTGACATGTTAAGCATAGAGGAGATTGACAACATCTCCATCAATGCAATTAAACCACTGTTTTGTTGTGGCCTGATCTCATTCTGTTTCGATATATCAATCACTTTCTGGTTAAACACTAGAAATTAGGCAGTAGTTCATTCAAGTGTCTCCAACCAGGCCCTACCAATGAGAGGGTGTTCCTTCCAATTGTTTCACCAGTTGTAGATAAATGTTTAAGTTTTTCTCTACTAATTTATGGAAAGGTTTCTTAATTTTAGCATTGAGATGGTGGGTGCTGTGTCAGTTAAATGTAAAATGTCATAACATGTTCAAATCTCAATTCTGCAGACAATAATTTGAGTTTTCTGCAATGAAAATAATCAAATCAGATTTAATGGCTCCAATTAAGGAACCATTATTAATTCTATTTCTAAGAACAAGATCTCAGTAGTTAAATATAAAATCCAAATCCAAAATTTACTGTTTTTATAGAATATAATGTTTCTTTAATAAATTTTGTAGAGATAAACCATTTAATCTTTTACAATATAATTTTTATTTCATTTAATGTAATCTTTCATGTTACAATAATTCTTTCTTTTTGAGATAGAAATTTAAGTGTATGCTATTGAGTTTATTTCTTTTAAAATGATCATTTATTAAATTGCTTTAGGCATTTAATCTTTATTTTTAACTTTTATGTACTCTAGGTTTTTTTTTAACTGGTAAACAAAAATATTCCTAATTTCATCTAAGAGTATTTTTATAGTTTATTATTTTTATATCCTTTTACTTTATAGCTGTTGATAAAAACAGCCTCTTTAAAGAAAATTTCTAAAGTTCTGTTTTATGCTTAATTGCATGTAACTTCTTTAATAAATAAGATTGGTTTCAAATTTTGGCACAAGGCCAGCAATTTTGGGGGAGGCAGTAAGTCTATTACATCGACCCCAGTGTTAAACTGGTACTTATTTTATCAACCCCGAAAGGATGAAAGGCAAAGTCGACCATGACAGAATTTGAACTCAGAATGTACAGACGGAGGAAATGCCACTAAGCATTTTGCCAGCACGGTAACAACTCTGCCAGCTCGCTGCCTCCTTTAATAAATAATATTTTTAAAATAAGTCACAATGGCACAGCTATTGCCCTTAAAGCCAAACTTCAACAGGTTAGGGTGCTAAAATGTAGCCTTATGATTTACATTGAAAATACACAACATCCATGGCAAATCAATATAAAAAATATATGATTAGTCTATATAGACCAGGGACAGACGGGCATTATAACGAAGTGGCATGTGCACCCGCACCTGGGGGAACAGGTAACAGATATACATACATACTCCGGAGGCCCATGCACGTGCGCCCGGATCACCTTCGTAGAGTGGTGGCCCATGCGCATGAATCCCCTTCACATTGGTGGTGGTGACAGGTGGGTGGGAGAGGAAATTTTCATACAGCGAGGTAGAGTGGGAAACTTCCATTTAAGGACATTTTCACATCAATATAGCAGAAACAAAATAAGACAAGTTTAGACGACAAAACACAAACTTATTTTATATTGAGAACCGTGTATATTACATCCCTTTGGCGCCTTGTATTTGCCAGAGTGGCTTCGGAGTCTCATCTCTGCTCTACCATACCGAAAAGCCAAGCCTGACTGAATCACATGTGCTAAATAATATTGATAATTTTCATACAGCGAGGTATAGAGGGAAACTCGCATTTAAGGACATATTTTCACATTTCTAGCATAACAATATGGCAGAGACGAAATAAGACAAGCTTAGACATGTTTATTTCTATATATATATATATATATATGTTTGTGTTTGTCACCCACCACCACTTGCCAACTGGTGTTGGTGTGTTTACATCCCCATAACTTAGTGGTTTTAAGAGACCGATAGAATAAGTACCAAGCTTTAAAAAAAAGTAGTGGGTTGATTCATTCAACAAAAAATTCTTCAAACTAGTGCCCCAGCATGGCCTTAGTCTGATGACTGAAACAAGTAAAAAATAAAAGATGCGTATGTGTCTTTGTATTTATTCCCCACTACCTTTTGACAACTGGTGCTGATTTTGTTTACATTCCTGTAACTTAGTGGTTCAGCAAAAATAGAATATCAGGCTTAGAAATAAGCACTTTTCAAGGCGGTGCCCCAGCATGACCGCAGTTCAATGACTGAAACAAGTAAAAGATTAAAGATAATACCTGACATTGTTTAAAATAACCAATCAATGCAAGCCTGATTTACGTGTAAGATAAATGTTGGTATTGTATCGAAGGTCAAACTGGGGTGGGCTTTTCTGGGGTGGGCTTTTCTGGACTGACCTTATAACAATTCTGCCAGCTCACTGCCATGATCCATTATATAATAATAAAACAAAAGTTTAATTAACTGTGGCCGGTGATTAAAAATTTTGCTCAATTTTTAAATTATCTCAAGTTGAGACATTTTATATTCATAGTAAAACAACAACAACAACAGCAACAACATCGATGATATTGACGACAACAACTGTTACAACAACACCTAAGATAAATAATATAATTTGCTGGAAATTTCGGTTGCTAAAACATATGGCACATGTCTGAGAGCTTCAACTTGTCTTTGTTTTGTGTTGTTGTTGTTGTTGTTTTTGTTTTTTTTGGTTTTGGTTTTTACATGTTTCTAACTTCATGATTATTGCTTAAGAGGATTAATGATTTAACAGATTAAGATAAGCGGGTTTTATTTTGTATGATGCATTCAAGTTCAGACTATATCTGGTTTATACTGGAGAATTATTCAAACCTTTATATAATGAAATTTCCAGTCAACCTTCTTCTGCCATCATCATCATCATCATAATAATAACAATAATAATCGCCACCACCAGTACCATCATCACCACCACCACCATTACCATCATCATCATTACCATCAGCAGCAGCTAGAACAATCCTCTTCTAATGCTGATTGTTGTCATCAGCCATTTAACATTTATTTCTCCATACTGTCTTAGCTCGGACATATCTCCTCAGCAGCTTATCTCCTGTCATTTCTATCCACTTTAATCTCTTCGGTGAGACATCAGCTTTTCAAGATATGACATAATCATTTGGTCGCAAATCTTCTTCATCCTACCTATGTCCCTTGCTCACCGCTACCTCCTGCTACAACCTTTCAATGTCATCATTATCATCGTTGTCGTTTAACGTCTACTTTTCCATGCTTGCATGAGGCAGATGAAATTTGTTAAGGCAGATTTCCTACAGCTGGATGCCCTTCCTGTTGCCAACCCTCACCTGTTTTCAAGCAAGGTAATATTTCCCCATGGCCAGACATGTTTTCACTGAAGGTTGCAAATGAATGACGTTACTTGTAATAACAGTCACACTCATTTATAACTATCATATGATGTTAAGACAAATAGGTACAAACATGCAGACTCTCTCTCTCACACACACACATGCACACATATATATTTACAGATTTCGTGTTATGCTAAGAAGCAGTGCACAGTACCAGAATTTGGTTTGACTTCATTATTACAACTTATAAAGGCGGCGAGCTGGCAGAATCGTTACCGCGCCGGCAGAAATGCTTAGCGGCAATTTTTCCGACTTTACGTTCTGAATTCAAATGCCGCCGGAGTCGACTTTGCCTTTCATCCTTCCGGGGTCGATAAAGTGGGTACCAGTTATGAACTGGGGTCGATAAAAATCGACTACTCCCTCCCCAAAAAATTTCGGGCTTTCGTGCCCAGTATAGAAAGGATTATTACAACTTATATACACACACACACGTGTATATGTATATATATATATATATATATATATATATATTCAAGGCAGTGCCCCAGCATGGCTGCAGTCTGATGACTGAAACAAGTAAAAGATAAAATATAAAAGATATATATATATATAGAATAATTCGCAATATATGGATTACATGAATACAGTGAAACTCATAAAAGACTCATACAAGTATCATTCTTCAAAGAATAATATTAAGAAGTACGATACAAGGGATGCATATAGAAATAAATAAAGAGAGACATGATGGTGTGGTTGAGAAGTTGTGCATGTTTGTTTCTCCTTCTTGTCTTTACATCATGTGATAGTTGTAAGTGAGCATCACTGTCACGTAAGCAGTGTCATTCATTTCCAGTCTTCCCTGAAAACCATGTCAGGCCATAGGGAACTATTACTTTGCTTTGAAACAGATCGATTTCATGACATCCAGCTGTAGAAAATCTGCCTTGGTAAACTCTATCCAACCCATGGAGAAATAGATATTAAAATGATGATGAAGAGCAGGAGGATTTTTGGCATGGTTTCTATGGCTGGATGTTTCTCCTATCATCAGCCATTTTATGAAGTGTACTTGGTGCTCCTGGTCATGGCGCCAACAGTAGAAAGATTGCATTAGAAGGGTACGCAACCTCATAGATTCCAGTTCATAAAATAAAAATAAAATTAAATTAAAAATATTAAATATAGATTAATACTCTGTTCATTGTTAAAGTCTCTTGATTTATTTAAAACTTATTTTCTTCATCCTCCCCTATTGTTTACCCACCTCTCCCCTCCCAAGAAATACAGACTTAGCAAGAACAATTCCTTTAAATTCTCAATATTTTTCTGGGTTTTTTTTTTTTCAACAACTATCTGGACTGTTTTATTTTTGTCTATTTGTTTTGTTCTGCTTTTCATGTGATGTGACTCATTCTCATCTCGGATTTTCTTTTGCTATTCGAACCTCTGCTTGGATTTACTTTACTAAATAAATAAATAAATAAATAAATAAATAAATAAAAAGTCAGTCCTAAGCTTATTGATTTCATCTCGGTCTAATGTTCAAATTTAAAGTGTCTAAAGATAAACTTTTGCTGCTTTCAACAACGAATTATAATGAAATTTTGTCGTCGTCGTCGTCGTCGTCGTCGTCGTCGTCGTCGTCGTCGTCGTCGTCGTCGTCGTCGTCGTCGTCGTTGTTGTTGTTGTTTTTATTACTGTTGTTGCTGTTATAAATGTCATGAACTTTTATATATAGTCTCCATCTTGAAAATTTCCAAGACAAAAAAAAAAATGACATAACAAAAGATTGGTTTCAAAATTATTTAGTCAAAGATCAAATTATCTCTTAAATATCAATTGAAATAAAGTTATGAAACAAATGTAACAAAAAAGAATTTAAGGAACTGCTTTAGATAAAAATCCTTAAGTTATGAACTATATTGTAAATAATCAGTAGGTATTCTTTCATTCTGTTTACGCAAAATTAATAGACCTATGAGGTATATCTGTAACAGATTAAAGTTTAGTAGTTGATGTTGGAAAAAAAAAGGGTTTTAATTTTTTTTTTAATGTTTATTTTTTGATATTTGTCCCCCACTACTGCTTGACAACTGGTGTTGGTGTTTTTACCTCCCCATAACTTAGCGGTTCAGCAAAAGAATCTGATAGAATAGGTAGCAGGCTTGGAAAAAAAATAAGTACTGGGTTGATTCATTCAAGTAAAACTTCTTCAAGGCTGTGCCCCAGCATGGCCGCAGTCAAATGACTGAAACAAGTAAAAGATATATATCATAAAAGATATATATCATCATCAACACCATCATCATTTAGCATCCGTTTTCCATGCTGGCATGGGTTAGACGATTTGACTGGAAGCTGGAGAGCTGCAGCAGACTCCAGTCCGTTTCGGCTTGGTTTCTACGGCTGGATGCACTTCCTAAAGCCAACCACTCCAGAGAGTGTACAGGATGCCTTTAGCGTGTCACCGGTATGGGTACTTTTAACATGGCACTAGTGCCTTTAACGTGTCACCAGCTTGAGTGTTTTTAACGTGTCACCGACATGGATGTTTTTAACATGTCTTATATATATATATATATATATAAACACGCATTATTCACTAAGTTATATAATGTCTCTAACATATTAGTTACTTGCAGTAGATTGGAAAAAGGAACACCTTGACAAAATATCTTGCAGTATTTAGTTATGATAATTTATGTTCAGTGTTCAAATCCCACCAGCTTAACCTTGCCTTTCATCCCACCAAGGGCAATAAAATAAACAACAGTCAAGTCCTAAATTTAATTTACATCCCTATATATCGTAGATGATGTGAATGGAATTATAATAGAAAATTAAATTAAAATAAAGATTACTGCATTAAAATTTATTTATATTTGCCCATTGTATTGTAATTATTTTATTATTTTATTTCCAATCCTATCTTATTCTTTCTTGTCTCTTTACTCTGACTGTCCCCTTTTAAAATCCATTGTTTTATTTTCTGTTACATCCCCCTCCCCATTTCCATGTTAGATAAAAAGGGATTAACTTAATGCTGCTAATTTCGCTATACAGTTAATCTTTATGAGTCATTATTTTTACTAATTAAAAGGTACTTAATTAAAAAAAATGTTGTTTCACCTTTACTTTTACTTGTTTGTCATTTGACTGTGGCCATGCTGGGGTACCACCTTGAAGGGTTTAGTCAAACAAATCGACCCCAGTGCTTATTTTTATTTATTTTAAGCCTGGTACTTATTCTATTAGTCTCATTTGTTGAACCGCTAAGTTACAAGGACGTAAACAAACCAAAACCAGTTGTCAAGCGACTGTGGGAGACAAACATAACACAAAGACATACACACACATAGTTATATACATACATACCCAAAGGTAACATAATCACCACTTAAAAGTGCATTAGATCACACAAATACTGCAATATTTACCAAGAGAGAAAACTCTCAATTGGTTAACTGGTGCATAAAAGCACATCATAGCTATCACCAGCAGCAGACAATCACTGCTACTTCCACCACTCGGACTATCAGATCACGTGATTTCAGTCTAATTATGACCTTATCAATGATAGACACTGATTGGCTGGAAATAGCAGCAACTGCTGTGCTAGCGATAAACATAGAAATACAGAGCTAAAACAGGTGCTGATGTCGCTAAAGGCCTGTAGGCTTATTAAAAAAATAAATAGAATAACAGAGGCTGTGCAGTGGAACTGAACTCAAGTCCACATGATTGGGAAGCAAACTTCTCAGCAACATAACCATGCCTACTCTTGTAAAAAAATTGAACAATTACTTTGTGCCTCACAAAGAGAACAATTCAAGATTGCTTTATATGGTTATTGACATCCTCCAGTCACAATGTCTTCATATTCTGGCTGATTCCACCTTTACCATATAAGCCATAACAAAATGCTCAGAGAGAACTAATAAATGTTACTATCAGGAATGGGTTACATATTAGTCAAAGAAAGAGATTGTGGTAAGATGGCAGTGCTCATGATCATCATCTCTTGGGTGTCCACTTTTCCATGCATGCATGGGTCAGACAGAATTTGTTGAAGCAGATTTTCTTCAGTTGGATGCCCTTCCTGTCACCAACCCTTAATTGTTTCCAAATAGGGTGATATTTTCCCAAGACCAGACATCTTTTCACAGAAGATTGGGAACAAAGGAATCTGCCACATGATGTCAAGGCAAGAAGACAGTAACACACACACACACACACACATACATATCTATATGATGGGCTTCTTCCAGTTTTCATCTACAAAATCCACCCACAAGGCTGATGTTGTTGTTCTTCTTCTGAGTCAGAACCTATTATAAGTAAATAAATAAATAAATAAATAAATAGGAAAATCACCAAAGTAAAACAAGGACAGAAAATGTGTATTGAATATTTTGACTTGGTTCCTCGTTCTTGTTGGTGGTTTGGGGATAAAATCAAAGATGATTGAACTAATCCAGATTTGAAGAAAAAAAAAACAGCAGCTGTTATTTAATTCTTTATTTGCAAAAAAAACTCTTAAAATTTGTGAACAAATTTTTATGTTTTATATTTGAATTTTTTTTAATGTTTATTGGTGCCTTTTCTGAAAAAAGAAAAATTATTTTTTTGCCTGCAGAAAATAAAAATTCAAAACTAATCAAGGTATTGACTTAAACAATAATTAATATTTTTGTTCTTGCAGGGAGATCTTGTGTGGCTGGAGCCAAAGACCAAGGGTGAATTTTCTGTGGCCATTGGTGCCCGGGTGAAATTTACAGAGTCTGGAAGGATTCTTGTTGTTGACGATGATGGGAAAGTAAGTATTTTGGTTTACATTTCTTTTGCCCTGTTTATATTTTTTTCAGTTGTTGTTGTTGTTGTTCTGAGTACAGAATGTTTGGTATCACTGTTTTGGTATCACTGATTCGATGCTGATTTATATGTCATCAGACGTTTTCATGTTTCTCTCTCTCTCTCTCTCTCTTTCTCTCTCTTTTATTCTCTGTCTCTCTCTCTCTCTGTCTGTCTCTCTCTCTCTCTGTCTCGGTTTCTCTCTGTCTCTCTCTCTTTCACTCTCTCTCTTTCACTCTCTCTCTCTCTCTCTCTTTATATGAGCATATTTCTCTTTACGTGTTTGAGGAGAGACTAAGTATTTATGTCAATCATGTTCAATTAATAAATTGTAATGTCTCTCTCTCTCTTTCTTGCTGTCTCTATTTCTATATTATGTGTACATTTCTGTGTACATTTCTGTGTGTGTGTGTGTGTGTGTGTTTGTTTGCTTCAGTGCCAAAAAGTACTGTTGCCCAAACTAGCTGAATGTCCAGTCAGCCATGCTAAATCATCAGCATCCAAACAGTCACACTCAATTGTCTCATTCTGTGTTGTTCTTAGACTGGAAGTCAAAGTGTCCAGAGTTGACAGTCAAAAGAAATTCAGGTGCTCTTAAGCAAAGAATGACTTGGAGCAGAACTTGTTAGCCAAATGAGAGTTTATTTGGCCTTGAACATGACAGGGCATTAGATAAAGAAGCACAAAAGAAGTTCTACTATACTGCAGACCTATCCAACCTGTGCCAGTCTGTGATAACAAAGACTATAAAAATATTTACTGGCATTTATTCTAAATTAGTTATTATAATTCATCAAATGAATCTTCTTCCTTTGTAATTTAATGCTGAAAACTATATTACTATACTTTCTTGTTGATTATAAGTTCTTCGTCTCTACATTAAAAAAAATAAATACATAATTTGCTTCTTAGGAAAAAATTGCTAGAATTTTCCATTCAGATTTGCAACATTGATCACTTTAACAAATAAAAGAAATTGTATATAAATGTGTGCTTGTGTTCCTTGCTTCCTTATTTGAGGCCTCAACTCCTGATGGGGTTGAGGGTTGGGGTGTTGTTGTAACATGTGGTATGTATTGGCCATTTTAAACCTGGTCTATTCCTTCTTCAGATCTGAATACAGCTGATTCCTCCTACTTCTCCACCTTCCTATTTCTTCTTTCCTCCTCCTCCTAGCCAAGTTAGTGGATTCAAAGTGATGCAAAAATGGTACAAACACAAGCCAGAGGTTGTGATGGTGAATGATAATTGCAGGGTTTTATGGGATTTTTCCATAAAGATTTGGCACAACAGCCAAACTATTAGCTAAGAGGCTGAAGGATGCTGGAATTGTCAACCTGCAGAAAAGTTCCATCCTTGTATTCTGCAAAAATCTTAAGAAACAGTGCACTGAGCTGACTATGGTGTCTTTGCACCTTTTTTTGTCATAACTGAGAATCTTTTAACTCCTTGACAAACTCCAATGCAAAACCTTTTATGGGTTCCAATATCTCTCAAACATATTTCAATTGATCTTAAGTTTATTTACTTTTTTATTTAAATTCTGAGATCTTTGCAACATTTTGTACCTAAACTCATCAAAGATAGAACTAAAATAACTGTGATTGCCTCTTACAGGAAAATTACACACCCAACACTGAATATTCCTCAAATTTTTGTAGCAAACTTGTTCTAAGTTGCCAAACTTATGTATCCTTATGCTTTTTAAATGTTTAGTATGTGTTTGTTGGCAGTTCTCTTAGGCCTTCCAACAAACTGTCTCATTATTGAAGAACTCTAGTATTTATTGTGACTTATTGGTAGATAATTTACTTCATGGTTTTATCATGTTAATTTTAACCACTGCTCTGTCTCTCTGTCTGTCAACTTATCTATCTACCTATATGTTTATATGTCTATCTATCATCCTATATCTGTTTATCTATCTGTCTAGCACTCTATCTCAGTTTATCTGTCTGTCTGTGTATCTCTATAAATATTTATATCTACCAATCTATTTATCTATTTATGACTCTATCTATCTATCTATCTATCTATCTATCTATCTATCTATCTATCTATCTATCTATCTATCTATCTATCTATCTATGTAACTGTCTGTCTGTCTGTCTACTTATCTACCCTCTTTCTTTTTTTCTCTTACATCTTTAGGAATTATCACTAATGTACCATTGTGGACATTTACTTAAAAGAAAAGTCTTAAAATATAAAACATACAACGACTGTCTGCTATTCTAAGTTGACTCATTTACATTCTATTTTCGTTCACAACACTCTCTTCTGTATTTTCCAGTGGTTGTTTATTTAGCTAACTCCTTGGTCCACTCTCTTCTCTGGTCTGATCATCTTTGACCTCTTCTATCTATCTCCTTCCCCTCTCTTTCTTCCTCCTCTCCCTCTCTCACTCTCACTCTCTCACCCTCCTTTCACTCTCCTTTCTCTCTCCTTCCTCTCTCCCTTCTATCTCTCTCTCCCTTCTATCTCTCTCTCCCTTCTATCTCTCTCTCCCTTCTATCTCTCTCTCCCTTCTATCTCACTCTCCCTTCTATCTCTCTCTCCCTCTTCCCTCCCTCTCTCTTCCTCTTCCCTCCCTCTCCCTCTTCCCTCCCTCTCTCTCCCTCTTCCACACTCTTCTCTCTCTCTCTCTCTCTCTCTCCCTCTTCCTTTTCTTTCTCTCACTCCCTCTTCTCTCTCCCTCCCCCTTCCTTTCTATCCCTCTCCTCCCTCCCTCTCTCAATTCCACCACCACCACCACCACTACCATTCTCTCCATTTAACTCTCTTACCAGCTTTGCCACACATACCACTCTTGGGGTCTCTCACCTATGTTTTCTTTGCATAAAGTTTTCTTTTCTTTTCAAGCTACAAAATAAATAATTGAACAAACAAATAAATAAATAAATAATAAAAGAACATGTAGTGTAGAAGAGGGGGGGCAGGGTGAACTAATATTAGCCTTGAGAAATTCAGAATGAAAGCTATTAATTATTGTTTTTTATTCTAAGCAGGCTGAGAATTATTCTTTAGAAAATAACATGTGAGAAAAATCTGTCTAGTTTATTACCTATCTTATTTTAGGTTTAACTCTTCTACATATATACACATACACATCATCACACACCATCTCACACATTCATGCATATACATACACATACATACATACATACATACATACATATGTACATACATACATACATACATACATGTGTACATACATACATACATACATACATACATACATACATACATACATACATACATACATACATAC
>JAOPUL010003032.1:14023426-14036531 GCA_027564515.1 Octopus rubescens | reverse complement strand
GGTTCGGCAAAAGAGATCGATAGAATAAGTACCAGGCTTGAAAAATAAGTACTGGGGTCGATTCATTCGGCTAAAAACTTAAGGCGGTGCCCCAGCATGGCCACAGTCTGATGACTGAAACAAGTAAAAGATAAAAGATAAAAGATATGAAATGTCATAACTTTCAGTTCTGGCTCTAGTTTCTATAGAAAATCTTTAGAGAAAACCTTAAAAAGTGACGATAGATATTATCAAAGCATCTCCTTCTTGATCCTCCTTGGTCTTCTGCTGGTTCGCTTGACCTGAAGAATTCATCTTGGGATTATTTCTTGGATGAAAAAAAAAAATGGGAGGAAGGGAGTAAGTTGTCCTCCAACCACTGACCTAGCTTAAATATGCTTGCAACCAAATGGATGATTCTATTAAAGCACCAGGGGGGTCAAGCAGTGGTGTTAAACTGGACAGACGTATTAAGCCTATTAAGACTTAAGTAGGCCACAGCAGGATTTGAATTCAGAATGCAAAGCGATGGAAGAAATACCTCAAGACAGCCTATCCAGCACTCGAAAACATTTTCCACCCACTCACTTTGCTTTAACCCTTTAGCATTTAAACCGGCCATATCTGGCCAAAATATTCTACCTGTTTTATGTTCGAAATGGCCAGATGTAGCCTCTCATACCAACCCTACAGTATCATTCTAAAAATAAACAATCACATCGTTGTCAAAGCTCTGAGATAATGTCAAAGCTCTGAGAAATGTCAAAGCTCTGAGATAATGCACAATTAATTAAAAACAATATGAATAAATAAGCATTACATTTGATAGAATAATCTGACCGCTTAAGGGTTAAGAATATTAATTTTTTTTTGTTTTATCGATCCTGGAAGAATGAAAAACTAAGCTGACCGTGACAAGATTTTGAACTCAAAATGCAAGGTACCGGAATAAATACCACATGCATTTTATCTGATACTCCAATGGCTCTGCCAATTCACTCATATCATCATTTAATGTCTGTCTGTCTTCCAAGCTGGCATAGGTTGGACAAAACTAACTTTGAATATACAAAGGACCTTGATATTTTATTTAAGCCCAATTCCATAAAACTGCAATATAATATTCTGACGTTATTATGTTATCATAATGGCATCTTACAAGTCCAATAGAAAGAACAGCAACAGAAAAACGAAACAAAACCATTTTAATCAAGTACAGCTTTTATGTGTAATGTGTCAGTATATGTCAATTTCGTGTATATGTACATATTGTGGATGACTAATCATCATCATCATCACCATCATCATCATCATTATCATCATCATCATCATCATCATCATCCTTTAACGTCTGTTTTCCATGCTGGCATGGGTTGGACATATAAAAATACATTCACTTGTATAAAAGAAAACGAAAAAAATCCCCCAAAAAACCAATAAAACTAGAGGATATTAGATACTTATCAATGTAGACAATTATAATTACAACAAGCTAATATACTGGATAGTATTATTTATATGCATTGGGTGTGTAGAATCGGATGCAATGGATCATATGTAATCATATGATCTATTCTGAAGTATGGGGTTCTCTTCAGCTAATGTTTGCACTCTAGAGAAGGTGTGTGTGTATATATGTATGCATGTGTGTGTGTGTATATATATATATGTATGTATGTATGTGTGTTTTGTATTATCAAATTACTGATATCTTAAATTTCTAAATTACGCAAACCAACAGAAACAATTTAAAATCTCACGCTCTCTCTCTCTCCTTTCTCACACTCTCCTCTCTCTCTCTTACTCCCCCCTCTCTATCTCTGCTTCTGTCTATCTGTATGTGTATCTTTCTGCATGTGTGCGTATGAGGAAACCATTGGAATCAAAACAGCTGCACCCAATCAACTCATTCCTCTTCATTTTTCACAATAATGGTGTAGTCTAACGAGAAACATTTTTGAACCTGAAGATGAGAGATGACAACTTACCTAGGAGGTCATTATGGTAGACAAGAGTTAACACATTTGCTAGTGTCAAGAAGGTGCATGGCTAAGAGGTTAGGGAGGGTATTCAACTCAAGATCTTAAGGCCCTGAGTTCAATTCCCAGCAGTGTGTTGTGTCCTTGAGCAAGACACTTTATTTCCCATTGCTCCAGTCCACTCAGCTGGCAAAAATGAGTTGTACTTATTTTTTTCAACGGGCCACCCTCGTCAAACATTGTGCCATGCTGAATCTCCCTGAGAATTATGTCTGTGGAGTTCTCAACCACTTGCATGTTAATTTCATGAGCAAGTGCTGAGGAGGGATAGCAAGCATGTTTTGAGAAGGGCTTTTGAGTTCGAGGTGGGTGATTCGAGGAGGAGAGGACAGCCAAAGAGGACATGGAAGAGGCAGGTGGAGGAGGAATGTAGGAGGGTTGGGTTGAGGATGGAGGATGCACTGAATCAGGCAAAGTGGAGGGAGGGGGTAAGGGCGATTGCTGCGAGTATGAGGTGAATCCGGCCACCCCTGTTCACGAGGACAAAACCGGATTTAAAACTTTGGGAGAAGAAGAAGAAGAACTAAAAGGTACAGCATTTTCACACCCCTGTGTCACGCTGATTCCATCAGTGAATTACGTTAAGTGTACACGTGCAAAATCTATGATACCCAAAAAGTGATTGAAACAATAGAAAAATTCAAAGAGAAAAGGAAGAATAACAGAACAAAGAAATGGAATTACATGGCCAATTCATACACCAAACCGAGAATGCTGGAAGTAAAGAACGTTGGCTCTGGTTGACTGACAGGAACTTGAAAGGAGAGACAGAAACGCTAATTATAGCCACTCAAGAACACAAGCCATTAGAACAAATCTGATAATGGTAAAGATCGACAAAATCCAATTGAATAACAAATGTAGAATCTGCAGGAAAGGAGAAGAAAATATCAATCAACGTTTAAGTGAGTGCAATATACTAGCACAAAAAGAGTATAAGCGCAGGCATGGCTGTGTAGGGAAAAGAGTGTATTGTGGTGTTAGCCGAGAGTGGGGCTTCAAAATAACAGAAACGTGGTATGAACACAAACCAGAGGCTGTGATAGAAAATTAGAATTACAGGATCTTGTGGCACTTCTCCATAAAGGCTGACCATACTATTGAAGCAAGACCAGATATAATTATAGAGGACAAAAATAAACAAATAGTATAAGATCATAGATTTTGCAATTCCCTATGACAGCAGAATTGATACCAAAGAAATTTAAAAAATAAAGAAATATAAAGATCTAGCCAGGGAGCTAAGGAAACTGTGGAAGACTAAGACAATAATTATTTTTTTTAGTAATTGGTGCACTTGGCACAACACTCAAAATGTTACATAAAAGACTGAAAAGATTGGAAATGAGACTTGCAGAAAAGTACCATCTTATATTCTGCAAGAATCCTAAGGAATATTCTTGAAATTTGAGGAGACATGTTGTGACCAAACCTCAAGATAAAATACCTGCTAATTAACAGCACATACTAGCTTAATAATAACAACAATAATAATGGTTTCAAATTTTGGCAAAAGGCCAGCAAGTTTGGGGGAGGGGATAAGTTGATTACATTGACCCCAGTGTGCAACTGGTACTTATTTTATCGACCCTCAAAAGAATGAAAGGCAAAGTTGACCTCGGCGGCATTTGAACTCAGAATGAGAAGACGGATGAAATACCACTAAGCATTTTGTCAGGCGTGTTAATGGCTCTTCCAGCTCACCGCCTTAATAATAATAAGAAGAAGAAAGATAAAAATAAAAATAGAAATAGAAATAATAAGAGTGGTTCTGATCCAATGGTTGGGTGTGTTTCTCCTCACAACATTATTAGTAACTATATACAAAGCAATAGACATCATAACAATATTAATTGTAATCTCAATCCTAGAAAACAGAGAGCCTGTTTGAAATAGGTTATCTGGTATAATGCTCCATTTAGTGCTCAGATAGCCACAAATATACCAGGTAAAGTTTTCATGGCCCTGGACAAACATTTTCCACCATCAAGCAAATATAGCAGTATATTTAACAGGCATATTGTTAAATTTGCATACTCTGCCACAAATAACTTAAATGAGATTATAGCAGGGCATAGTGCTAGTAAACTGAGAAACTTTGAAGCAAAGGAATTAGCTAGACCATAGTATGATAGTAATAATAAACAATCTAGTGACAAATGTAATGAATCAAGGATATCTAGTTTAGTTAAGGAAAGCATTTGTATATCAAACGTATTTTTTCATGATATGGGATGTTTCTAGCACATCTTATATAGGTAATAGGAAGAATGTGAACCTATCAAATGGAAACTTGTTTAATGATAGACTTAATGAATTATGTAATAGTAGAAACCATCTAGGCTGCCCCTTGAATAACCAATGTCTAAGAAAAAACATAATTTATAAATCATCTGTGACAACAAATGAAAGAAACATTATATAGACACTTGGGCAACAAAACTTACAAGTCTTCATTTAATTACAGAAGGGAGGCAAACATCACATCATTAAGTGAGCTTATTTGGAGCCTCAAAGAGAAGGATATTAGATACTATATTGAACGGTAGTGACCTGCCATATAATGTAGGGACTGTTAGGTATAACTTATGCCTTGAGAAGACATGGTAAATCCTTAAACACAAACTTAATCTAATAAATAAGCGGAAAGAATTAATGTTCCATTGTTCAGATTTATTTAGAACTTTCCAAGCCTCCCCAAATAAATATACTACTGATTAGTGTATCCTGATAACATATAAATACATTCATTTTAATTGTATTTTCTTAGTTGTCCTTCTATAGTGGATATTTCTTACAATTAACATATATGTAATGTACTAGATTGTCTACAAAATGACAGATATTGAATTAATTCTTTAGTCATTATTTTATTTTTTTGTATTTTATTTTATTCATTTTATGGAAAGTAATTTTAATTGATTTCAAGTCCTCTAGTGGTTAATGATTATTTTTCTTAATGGATACCGTTTATCTTAATAGATCTGTTCCCCCACCTTCTGCGGAGGTGCGTGCGCACATGCCACTTGGTTATAATGCCCATCTGTCCCTGGTCTATATGTCCATCTGTCCCAGGTCTATATGTCAATCTCTCTCTGGTCTATATGTCCGTCTGTTCCTGGTCCTTATGTCCATCTCTCTCTGGTCTATATGTCCGTCTGTCCCAGGTCTATATGTCAGTCTATCCCTGGTCTATATGTCCGTCTGTCCCTGGTCTATATGTCCATCTCTCTCTGGTCTATATGTCCGTCTGTTCCTGGTCCTTATGTCCATCTATCCCAAGTCCTTATGTCCGTCTATCCCCAGTCCTTATGTCCGTCTGACCCAGTCCTTATATCCTTCTGTCTCCAGTCTATATGTCTCATCCCCAGTCTATATGACTCCTCCGTCTCTGGTCTATATGTCCGCCTGACTATCACTTGCCTGTGTGGTGCCACATAAAAAGCACTTGTGATGGTGCCATTTAAAAGCACTAGTGCAGAGAGTCCAGTGCCAGTGACACATTAAAGTACCCAGCACACACTGTAAAGTGGTTAGCATTAGGAAGGGCATCCAGCCGTAGAAACCAAGCCAAATCAGGCTGGAACCTGGTCAGCCCCACCGGCTTGCCAGCTCTGGTCAAACCGTCTAACTCATGCCAGCATGAAAAACGGACGTTAAAGGAAGATGATGATGATGATATTCGTTTATATCATAGTTATAACAGGCACAGGACTCTCGATGCAGGCGGGTCTTCTTTAATACAGCAAGGCACCAAGCATCACAGTCCCCAGTCATCTCCTCTGAAAGGTTCAGTGTTCTGAGGTCATCCTTCAGTACTTCGTCCCATGTCTTCCTGGGTCTCCCTCTTCCCCAGGTTCCATCCACTTTGAGTGAACAGAATTTCTTTATAGGACTATTGGTTTCCATCCTCGTTACATGACCAAACCAGTGCAGTCTTCTCTTTTGCACACTTCCTCTAATTCCTCTTATATCCAGCTTCTCTCTTAGTTCACTGACATTCTTTCGCACATGTATACTTACATTACACATCTAACAGAGCATACTAGCCTTCGCATGTCCTCTATATTTAGGGCCCATGTCTCACTTCCATGTAGAATTGCCATTCAAATACATACGTCATACAGTCTTCCTTTTACACGGAGAGAGTGGCCTTTCATTCCCAACAGAGGTAAGAGCTCTCTGAATTTTCTCCATCCTATTCTTATTCTAGCTACTATACTATCTGTACATTCTCCCCCACTACAAATCTTGTCCCCTAAGTAGCAGAAATCATCCACTACCTCTAAAGAACCCCCATGATATTTGATAGACTCGATTTCATGGGCATCTGCAGTTTTTATGGCTCCTGTGCATCTTCCACATATGAACCCTCTTTTCCTTGATAATCTTTCTATTATTCCACTGCACCTCTTGTGTGTCCATACACACATATCTAATGATCAAAGGCAAGATAGCTCATATTAACTCACTAGCAATAAGCTGTGTTTCTGTCTTTAATTCTTGCTGGTTCAATTAATGTAGTTCAAAGTAAGTATCATGGCACAGATCATTGCTGTAATATGCAAGAACAGTTAACAACCGACAAAACATTTCAATGCCATCTGGCAGTGAGTTATGTAAATCCTCTCATTAGAAATTGAATAGATAGACATCCATTTGAAGATTTATCAAAGACACATCCAAACACTGCCCCAATGACTGCATTCAAAATTATGTGAAATTTTTATTATTGACATTAATTAATTAAATACAGCTAGACATAATTATGAAGACTTTGGTCAAAAACCTTTATTCAATTCTCTATTTTTTTGCTTTAGTGGGTACCTAAAATTATCATAAAAGTATAGTTTTATATTGTTGAATGAGATCAATGAAAATTAAACCAGTTAAAAACTGAAGTTTGCAATGAGTTATAATGAAAAAAAATTATTTAAAATCTAAAGTAGTGCTTAATCCTTTTGATACCACCCGTATGAGACTGCTCTTGTTCTATGACAAACTACTTGCTTTAACCCTTTAGCCTTTAAACCGGCCGTATCCAGTCCAAATATTCTACCTGTTTTATGTTCAAACTGGCTAGATCCAGCATCTCACACCTATCCTACAATGTCATTCTAAAAATAAATAATCACATTATTGAAATCTCAAAGCTATGAGATAATGCATGATTGATTCAAAACAATGTGAATAAATAAGAATTACATTTGACAGAGTAATCTGAATGTAATCTGAATATAAATTAAAACTTATAACAATTTTATTTTAATTTATTTCAAACATCATTTTATTAATGACAAAGTTATTTTCCTAAATTCTTCATTATTTAAAAAAACTAATTGAAACAAAGGCAGTATATGTCTACATAAATATGATAACAAGTGAGTTAAGCAACTAACAACCTACACTACACTAAGCAAACAGGTTGGTAATTTAGCTTCAACTGATTCTGATATATGTCCAAAATTCCTAAGAGTTTTCCAGTTGTTTTTCTAAAGTCAACTGTACTAAATTATCACAAATGTTTGTTCTTGAAGACAGCTAAAATACAGCTACTATTTGGCAAATATATTTCTCCTACAGTCTCTCCACACTTGCTGTGAAATGAAATAGTAAAATACACAAAGGAAATAAAACAATCCACAGCAGGAAAACTATTTCTGTACGATGTAAGTGTCATCGTTTCATGTCTAACTTCTTGTGATAGAAATACATAAAATGTCAGCTACTAAATTCATAATTAAATAAATAAATAAATAAACAAACAATGCTTACTCTGTATCAGAAGCAACAGCAGATAAAAACTACTTATCTGGCACTAAAAGACAAAAGATACTAATAACAGCTAATCTATCAAAATTAAGCATATGGTTCCTGTAGCCAGTTGGGTGCAGTTTAGTTTTTGAAGGATAGGCACCATGTTTAAAGAGAAAATTATCATTACTATTATTATTATATGTATTTTATGTGCAGCATAAAATACATAGCAATTTAACAAAGTTCCCTTTTATGAATCTAGCATTTCAAAACATTTATTTTCAGTTTAAGGATAATTCTAAAAGAATTTAGATTCTGCTGCATTTCAAAGATGTTCTGCTGAGAAGTTTATGTCAAAAGTAGTGAATACCTTAATTCAGGTGTCCCCAACCACTGGGTTGGGGACACCTGAGCCATGAACCATTTGGTATTGGGCCACACAGAAAGAATACATTTTAAAACTTTATTTCCATTTTATTAATTCTTGCGGTTTGCCGGCTGTTTTTGCATTATATATGTAATATATGTATATGTAAGACACTTTATTTCACGTTGCTCCAGTTCACTCAGCTGTAGAAATGAATTGCGACGTCACTGGTGCTAAGCTGTATCGGCCTTTGCCTTTCCCTTGGACAACATCAGTGGCAGGAAGAGGGAAGACTGGTATGCATGGGCAACTGCTGGTCTTCCACAAACAACCTTGCCCATACCTGTGCCTAAGAAGGGATCTTTCTAGGTGCAAACCAATGGTCATTCATGACCGAAGGGGGTCTGAATACATATATATATGTATATATATATTAGACATGTATCATCATTCTTTTACTTGTTTCAGTCATTAGATCCACGGCCATGCTGGGGCACTGCCTTGAAGAATTTTTTAGTCGAACAAATCAACCCCAGTACTTATTTTTTAAAGCCTGGTCTCTATTGCTGAACCGCTAAGTTACGGGTACATAATAAGCCATCACCAGTTGTCAAGCGGTGGTGGGTCAAACACAGACACACACACACACACACACATATATATATATATATATATATATATATATATGTGTGTATATATGATGATGATGATGAGGATATATATATATATATATATATATATATACACACACACACAACGGGCTTCTTTCAGTTTCCGTCTACTAAATCCACTCACAAGGCTATAGTAGAAGACACTTGCCCAAGGTGTCACGCAGTGGGACTGAACCCGGAACTATGTGGTTACAAAGCAAGCTTCTTACCACACAGCCATGCCTGCACCTATATATATGTAATAATTAAATTATATATTAAGCATTGTATTGTGTTTTGTTATATGTGTGATTCCCCAGTCCATGAACAAACTGTCTTGCCTGAAACTGGTCTGTGGTGCAAAACAGGTTGGGAGCCACTGCTTAAATTCATTCAGAGACTATGGGTCTTTTCAAACTGTTGGATGCTTTATATAATAGAGCAAACATTTCCACTGCACAATTGTTTAATCACTATATCATCTGTCTCCTTGACACTGTCATTTCTCTAACGCCTCTATTAGTTACTGCTTTATTACATGTTCCTCTGCCACTCATCTATCACTATGTTCTACCACTCATATCTCTACCACTCATTTATATCACCCTGTAAATGTGGTTGGCGGTAAGAAGGGCATCCAGCTGTAGAAACCAAGCCAAACCAGACGGGAGCATGGTGTTAGCCCCGGCTTTCCAACTCCGGTCAAACCGTCCAACCCATGCTTGCATGGAAAACCGACATTAAAGGATGATGAGGATATATTTATATGTTTGCATATATATCATCATCATTTTAATGTCCATTTTTTCCATGTCCACATGGGTTGGAAGGAATTTTTATGCCAAGGCAGATTTTCTATAGCTTGATGCCCTTCCTGGTGACATATATAAAATGATGCAGGCACAACTGGGTAGATATGGAGTTCGCATCGGAACCATGTGGATTTAGTATCTCAGTGCACGGCACCTTGGATAAGTGCGTTCCGCTATAGCCCCACATTGATCAAAACCTTGTGAGTGAAATTGGTAGATGGAAACTGTATGGAAGACGTGTATGTGTGTGCGTGGGGGAGGGGATGTGAGTGAGAGTGAATGCTTACTTTCCATGTGGTTTCGCATGTGATAGTTTGAGCAAAAACTGATATGTTTGCATCTCCTGCGGAGAGATTGCTGCGAGGAATGAGCCATGCGAGATGGAGTGGCTACTGTAGCGAGTGTTGATGGCCATTCTCCATGGCAACGCCACCGCGGTCATTACCCCGGGGCGCGGCTGAATACTCCCCATGTCCTGCGAAGCGTGCTGCCCCTGCTGCTTTGCCCCGCCATTTTTTTCTTTTTCTATTTTTTCTTTCTTTTACAATAAAATATATGATTATTTTAAAATAAAAATGTCCCATCCTGTAGCTTTGTGACTTGTGAAGACAAGAGGAATAGAAATGCCTTAAACACACACATGTGAGTATGTGAGTGTGTATATATATATATATATATATATATATACACATACATACACACACACACACACACACACACCGTAAAAAGCACTAGCACTGAGTGTCCTGTGCCGGTGGCACGTTAAAGCACCCAACACACACTGTAAAGTGGTTGGTGTTAGGAAGGGCATCCAGCCGTAGAAACCAAGCCAAATCAGACTGGAACCTGGTACAGCCCTTCAGTTTGCCAGCTCCGGTCAAACTGTCCAACCCATGCCAGCATGGAAAACGGATGTTAAAGGATGATGGTAAACACCAAAATAAAGCAAAAGCGAAATAAATTTATCAAATTAAATTCATAGCATTATGTAAGTTTAAAGTTCCTTGTCAAACTTAAAGTTTCCATGATGTATCATATCAGAGCAAGGCAAAAGTTCAACCATTTCATCTTCTTGTATCCATGATTTGTCCATGTTGTCAATGGTGTAAATATTTCCGTATGATATTTGTTTTACAAATACAAATAGGTACTCCTCCAGATCATTTTCTCCACACATCGCTGGTAACACTTTGGTTTTTGTACCATCCTTTCACATTCAAACGTGTATGTTACCAGATAGAATTTACTGCATTCTGGTTTGATATCACCATTTTGAACTGACATATACAAACATTTCAATCTATCAATCTAGTTCAAGATCTACCACATGAAAGGAGTTGAATTTGGAGAGCACATGTTTTTACAGGGCAAAGGATTAAGGGTAGTTGTTATATAATTAGGCAATTATTTAACATATAATTAGGCAATTATATCAGCTCAAATTACAGTTTGACTTCACAAACTCAAACTGTAATTCTTTCACAATTTCATTTTTCTAAATGTAACATTTGTTTTCAATTTAAACCAGTGTCTGAAGAAGAAGAATATTTTCAGAGAACTTTGCTTCAAAACATGTTCACTACAAAAATGCAGACATTTGGATGTCTGGAATTCAGTTTCTTTGTCAAAATAAGATACACTCTAACTGCTGATCAATAAAATTTTGTTGTGAATTATAACCCCCACCTCTCTTTTATTCACATGTGCATTTCCAACATAAGGCTTTGTTCTTTATGGAGAAATTAAATATTTCATTCTCCACATATCACATCTGGAACTTATGGAATGGTCCTTGTTCATTTTGATATTAAGTCCATTGACTAAAATAATAAAAAAAAGGAATGCTATTCAAAATTTATTGAAAACAGAAAGAAAAACACCAGTGAAAAATAACTTCAGGAACCAAATGTTAATGTGAGAAAGTTCAATTAATACAAATTTTTTGAAATAAAATGCAGAAAAAATAGACTGAAAACAAATTGAAGGAAATGTTTGCAGTCAAACAAAATATTTTGAAAAACTTATGTCATCATTATCATCATCATTTAACGTCCGTTTTTTATGCTGGCATGGGTTAGATGGTTTGACAGGAGCTGGCAAGCAGGAGGGCTGCACCAGGCCCCCGGTCATCTGTTTTTTGACATGGTTTCTATGACTGAATACCTTTCCTAACACCAACCACTTCACAGAGTGTATTGGATGATTTCTATGTGGCACTGGCACGGGAGCTTTTTACATGGCACCAGCATGAGTGCCTTTTATGTGGCACCGGCATAGGTGTTTGTTACGTGGTGCCAGTATCTGTGGGGTCACTAAATAGCTTGCAAGACAAGGACATTTCAGCTGAAAGAGGGGGAGGAACTGAGAGATGTGGCTATGTGCCAGGCAAAAGGTTGGAGTATGTTAAAGGGACAGGGATAGCTGTCTCCCACTACAGAGGAGATACTTAGCTACCTGAGGAGGGAGAGGGTAGTGGGAGAGAGAGAGAAGTCCCCCCCAACCTCCACAGAACTGGAGTATAAGTAGTACAGAGGGCATAGAGGAGATGTTCCATAAGAGTGTGAAGGGTGGGGTGGGGGGAGATATTTAAAGATATCAAGTGATGGTGGGAGGAACTGGAGGGGCCTGCAGTGGGTGGTGGGGCTTTTGGGGAGATGGGGTGTGGGTGACTTTTGCCAGAGGACAGAATTATGTGTGTGTGTCTGTGTCCAAGGGGAAAGGATGTTATGGCCGTAAAGGACATTCCTGTATGTATAGATGACTGTGGTTTTACTTAGCCTGACATGTTGTCTTCTGAAGCACAGCAAATCACCAGAAGTCTTATTGGCTATTTTTGATTTCTCAAGTATTGAATCTTGATAACTCTTCAATTGTATACATGTGAATGTTAATGTCTGGCAAACTTGTCATTTCTTTGCTGGCAACCATACTAAAAATGTAAAATCAAATGAGAAGAAAAGAAAATTTGTAAGCAGGAACTCTAAAGGATGAACGGGAGAAAATAAGATATGAGAATAAGATATTTTTCCTTTAAAAATTGTAATAACTTGAAAACCATAAAATATATTCCATGTCACGTTCGGAATGTTCTGGCCATGACCAGATTTACTTAGAAAATAGAAACTAAAGATCAAGTATAATAACAAATGAAGCAGGTTCCATTCACCCTTGAGAAGCAAGTTAGAGGTTTAAATAGCAAAACTTGTGAATGTAGTGAGTAGTGGAGCAGGAAAGAAATTTGTAACTGCATAACTGCAAGATTAACGGTGGTGAAGCAAAAAAGTGGTGTTTATTTTTCATCACTAGATGCATATGGACAAATTAAAGAGAAAAGGTTTTCAAATAATGAAATTTTGGACATTAATGATTGAAAGAATATATAAATTATCTTCCAAAACAGGATTTGAAATTTAAGCTACATGGTGGAGGACATTAGTAGAATTTCTAGAGCAGATATGCAGATGATGAGGTGGATGTGTAAGGTAAGTCTCAGGGATAGGA
>JAOPUL010003032.1:13264788-13277287 GCA_027564515.1 Octopus rubescens | reverse complement strand
CACTCACAAGGCTTTGGTCGGCCCAAGGCTATAGTAGAAGACACTTGCCCAAGGTGCCACTCAGTGGGACTGAACCCAGAACCATGGGGTTGGGAAGCCAGCTTCTTACCACACAGCCATGCCTGCGCCTATGTTGATTGTTTTCAAAATTAGAACCTGTGGTATTGGAAATTTTTATGCATTATATTCCATTTTATATTTAGTCAATTGGGAGGGAGGTGGCAAGCTGGTAGAACTGTTAGAACACCGAACAGAATGCTTGGTGGCATTTCATCTGTGTTTACGTTCTGTGCTCAAATTCTGCCAAGGTTGAATTTGCCTTTCATTCTTTCAGGGTCGATAAAATAAGTACCAGTGAAGTACTGGGGTAAATGTAATCAACTTCGCCTGCCCCTCAAAAACTACTGTCCTGTGCCAAAATCTAAAACCAATATCTTAGTCAGTTAGAGTTGGTGAAGTTTTACCAACTTCAACTCTGGTTCCAGTAATCCCAATAATTGTTGATGACTCTAACTACACAGCTCCGATATTTTATATTAAATTATTTTATGTTATCATTATACATGTGAAGGTGCATGGCTTAGTGGTTTGGATGTTGCACTCACGATTGCAAGATCATGGTTTTGGTTCCCAGACAGGCAATGCATTATGTTCTTAAGCAAAACACTTCATTTCACGTTGCTCTAGTTCACTCGTCTTAACCCTTTTGCTACCAACCTGCCTGAAACCGCCCATGGTCCTATGATACAAATTCCTTGTGTTATCATGATCTTAATTAAAACCTTTCATCAAATGTTCATGTGAATTTATGTTCCAAACACTAGATTAATAATGACAGTTTTTTAAACTAAATTCTTAATTGTTTTCAAAATTAATTGAAACAAAAGCAGTGTGTTTCAACAGAAATAGGGTAACAAAAGAGTTAAATGGGTAAACCTGCGAAGGACTGGTGTTCCATTCAGGAGGGGATGTTGGTCTGCCCACCTAACCAGTGGGGTGGTATCATTTGAAAGCTACAACAATGTGAGGAAGCGCATTGTGACCAGCAGTGTATAACATCTGATTGTCTGGTACTGTGTAAATATGGTATATTATATATATATATGTCCTCTTTCCTAAGATGGTAAGGTGAATGATTTAAGAAAGATTAAGCTGATTTTCTAGCAAATGAATCAGCCTCATAGAGGCTGCTCTCATTGGCTCGTTGTTTAACCTCAAGTAGGCTCTGATTGATCAAATTTGTGATCAAAGATATTCTAGCTGCAACCATTCATTTTTATGTATATCTAGGACAACATTATCCAATGTGTCCTTCTCTTCTTAAGACAGTAAGATATGTATAAGCTAAATGAAATTTGGCTGTGAATTCTAGCAGATGGAGTAACCGTGTAGAGACTCCAAAGTTGCTTAGTTGCAACACAGTGAGCCCTTATTGAACAGCTTGGTGAAAAACACTCCAACCTGTTTCTTTTCTATATGCTGGGCATCCAGGACTGCATAAGACAGTGGTGTGTGATTTAAGCAAGACTTAGCTATTATTGCTAACAGATGGAGCAACAAATTGAGGTCCCTTACTAGGTGCCACAAGACCTTAGGATATGACAACCTTTCTAGTGTTTTTTTTTTTTCTGACAACCTTTCTAGTATACTGGCATCAATAAAATGCATTCAGTACACTCAATAAAGTGGTTGGTATTAATTAGGAAGAACATCTATTTGTAGAAACTATGCCAAAAAATGGTATGTTTGGGCTAGACATCTTCCTATGACCTGTCTAATGTTGTTGGAGACAGTAACTCTGAATAAGAACCAACACAAAACTGCATTGACCTGTCTAAACTACATAATGGTGATGGTGATGGTGATAATGCATGCTTCTGAATTGATAGAATTTAAAGATTCATTATTTTTCTCAGCACAGTTGCACCTGAACAAGTCCTTGTGCACTTACTGTTCATTCTTGGTACTCAAAAAGTTCTTCCTTACTTCTTGTTCTATGTGGTTGCATCACATGCTAGAAACGGCAATCAAATCTCCCTCTGTTGCTAAGGATACAGTTAGTATAATATTAGATAGTCCCCCCCCCACCACCACCACCAAAAAATAGACATGGTAGTCATGGCTTTTAACATCTTTGATTATAGGTTCACTTGGTCTTAGGTTGAATTGGGGCTAAACAACAAAAACAATAACCAATCTTATGGGATTCTTTTGGCTTGGAAAGGGATTGCCTTTAACTATTCTTAAATTTGGTGGTGCTTTCCCTCTCTCATATCTATCTTTTCACATATTTCATCCTCTCTCCTTTTCTCCTTTGCTCCCTCCATTTTCTACTTTCTTTCCTGTCTCTCCTATATCTCCCTAGCTCTCTCTCTCTCTCTCTCTCTCTCTCAGTATCCCTCTATCTCTCACTCTCTACTCTATATTTTCTCATATTTCTTCCTTTCTCTTTCCTTTGCTCCCTCCACTTTCTGTGTTGCTCATTCCTATCTCTGTCTCTCCATTGCTCTCTCCTGTCTCTTCCTCGCTCTCTTTCTCTCTATCTCTCTTTCTCTCTCTCTCTTTCTTTCTCTCCCCCCTCTCTCTCTCTGATTCCTTTTTTTAGATTGCTCCTCCTCATATTTTACCTCTCTTCTCTACTCCAGTCACATCTGTTCTGTATGTCTGTCTGTCTGTCTGTCTGTCTGTCTCTCTCCCCCACCTCTTTCTATCTATCACTCTCAACTCATCAGTCACACTCTCACCTCTCCCATTCTCACTTAGTCTCCTCCTCCTCCTCCCACTCTCTCTATCAACCACATAGCCAGCCATATGTGTTCTCTAGTTTCCTCATTAACAACAGTTTTCACTGACAGTTTCTGTCATCATTGATCATATTGTAAATAGATTTCAGGTTTTACCTCTTCTATGTGGACACCTTCTGGTAGTCTTACGATGCTAGTAGTGATGTTGCTATCAACATTAGGGCGATGGTGATAGTTATTGCAGCAGTAGTGGTGGTGGTGGTGGCGGCGGTACTGCTACTGATGGTGGTGGAATTGATGTTGATGGCAGTATCTACTGATGGTGGTTGTGGTGGGGCTAGTGTAAGCTCTTTCCTTTTTTTTTTTTTTTGTTAATGGAGGTTATGGTTGAAGTAATGATGATGCTTGTGGCCGCAGTAGTAGTGGTGGTGGTGGGGATATGATTCTACTGATGGTGGTGGTGGGGGTATGATTCTACTGATGGTGGTGGTGGTGAAGTGCTGTAATAAGGTGATAATTTCAATGGTAATGTTATAAGAGAAAGAGAGAGCTTGTTCGTTATTGCTTCTCTTTAACTTGATGAAACGATAATAACGATGATAATGTTGTTGTTGTTGTTGTTGTTGACAGTTGTCTATGAGGTAGCGAGTGGCACAGGTTTCATCTAATATCAACAATTGGGTGAGTGATGTAAGAGACTTAGTACACAGACAAATGGTGGTGGTGGTGGCGGTGGTAGTAGTGGTCATGATGACGATAATGGCAGTGGCGATGGTGATAGCAGAAATGATGATGATGATGAGGGTTTAATTTTAGGTAGGTTAAAATAGTAGTGGTGGTGGTGTTGTTGGTGGTGATGATGACGGTGGTGGTTTCCCATAATAGCAACAATAAAGATAGTAAAAATGGGAGGGTCTTTTTAAAGTGTTGGTAATGAGGCTGCTACGAATGGTGGTGGTAGTGACGGCGATGTTGGCAGTTGTGGTGGTGGTGGTGGTGGTGGTGATGGTGGTTTCTTTTAATATCTATATAGTGTGGGTTGGGGGGTGGTGGCTGTCATTCTTTTAATATGGATACAAGTGATGTTGGGGCTAGTATTAGGTAGTGATGGTGGTGGTGGTGGTGGTTGATCTTTTTAGCCCTAGGTCAGCTCTGGCCAAAGGCATTCCTTGTCTTGACCAAACCATCTCTTAGTCTCTTACAGGATGTCTAGGACCACATTATCTAACATGTCCTTTTTTTTTTATTATTAAGACTGGTAGGTTGAGCATGATTTAAGTAAGATTTGGCTTCTATTTCCAGCAGGTCATACGACCACAGAGCTTCTCTTGTTGGCTTGGCTCGCTGTGTTTGTAGTTGGTGTTATTAGAGGGGGCGATTATGGTGGTAGTGGTTAGTAAAGGGGTTGATAGTAGTATTAGATGTGGTGGTGACGATGGTGGTGGTGGTGCTGGTGATAGTGATGATGATGATGATGATGATGATGATGATGATGATGGTGGTGGTGGTGTAAAGGCTGTTGTGTTCTCCTAAGATTTGTATTTGTTATGGTTCTTTACCATGGTGATAGAACTGGTGGTGGTGGTGGTGGTGGTGGGTGATGTTACTCTTTAACAGTTAGGAACATGTGGTGGTGCTGTGCTGGTGGTGGTGGTGGCGGGGCATGTGTTGATGTTGGTGGTGGGAGTGGGGACTCACTTTAAAATAATTGCGGTGGTGGTATTGATGTTTATGTTGACTGGTGTTGCAGTAGTAGTAGTAGTAGTAGTAGTAGTAGTAGTAGTAGTAGTAGTAATGGTATTATTATTATTATTATTATTATTATTATTGACCCCGAAAACCCTTTTGTATTGTTCCCCATTGTATTGTCATTTAATGTTTTTAATTTGTTAGTCCTTGTGGCCAATAAAAAAAGAAAGAATTATTATTATTATTATTATTATTATTATGAAGATGTTGCAGAGTACCCAATATTGTGATGTAGATGATATTGTGTGTACCGTGGGGTTTATACTGTCTGTCAAGTCACAACAAGGACTTTAGACAGACAGTACTTTACGCAGTATGCGTGCAGTTCCAAATAACGCCGATTTTTGCAATACATCAAGATTGGAGGGTATTTCTAACCTGTCCAGATGCTTCTTCAGGCTTGGTGGTGTTGAACCCAATGCTCCGATGACAACATGGACAACCATTATGCTTGACTCTCGTAGCTGCCACATCTTGGCGATCTCAATTTTCAGGTCTTTATATTCGTTGACCTTTTCTCTTTCTTTCATGATGATATTTTGGTCTCCTGGCAGTGCTACGTCGATTATTAAGCACTTCTTTTTGTCCCTCCTAAAAGTTACTATGTCTGGTCTTCGGTGCTCTAAGAATTCTGGAAGTCAAAATTCCAGAGGATCTTTGTCATCCCGTTTTCGTTCATTACCTTTTGCGGTGTATGTTGGTACCAAGCGCCCTTTACCTCATATCCATACTTCCGGCATAGTAGCCAGTGCAGGTTTTGTCGTGTCTGCACTTGTACTCCTTCCGTGCAAGACTTTCACAAGCACTAACAATGTGAGTCACGCTTTCGACTTTTTTTTCCACACATTCTGCAGAGGTTCGTTGTACTTGTGTGGTAAATATTTCTTTTCACTGAGTTGGTATTCAATGCCTGGTCCTGGGCAGCAATGATTAGACTTTCAGTTGTCTTATTTAAGTCACCTTTGCTGAGCCACCTCCATGATGCTCGCTGGTCTTTTAAGTGTTTAATTTCTCAGTGGAACTGACCATGTAATTCCATGCGGATTAGTGTTTCTTCTCTCCCGCTGGCTATCCGTGAACGGAATCCATTAGCACTCTCAACCCCATTGTTGGTAGCTCCTTCTAACTTAGCAACATACTGTAGCTGGTCCTGCTCGCCGTTTACCAAATACTATGCGATGCTTCGTCGTTCACTGTCGATGCACTCCCGTACGTTAATCAGGCCACGCCCACCGTTACACCTCTTCACGTACAGTCTGTGTACGTTCGCCTTAGGGTGGAGAGCACCATACATTGTCATCGTCTCTCGGGTAGTGCGATCGAGTATGTCAATCTCCGCTTGCGTCCATTTCAGAATGGATGCACTATAGCGGACTACAGCAACAGCCCATATGTTAATGGCAGTCATAATGTTCCGTGACTTCGGGAAAGTTTGAATCGCTTTCAACATGTAGTCGTGGCTCTGTTATTCATTTATCTGTGTAAGATACTGTCCATCTCCAGGATTCCAAAGTACCTGTACCCATCATTATTCAGATCTCCCATTCACTCTCCGTTTGCATTACTATGCCCCTACATTCTTCTCTTTTTCCTCGTTTCAAAGTGTGCGGTGCTCACTTTGAGATCCTGAACTCCATTCCTATTTCCCTGCTAAACATCTGTACAGTCTCAACCATCACTTTCATTTCAGATTCATATTTCTGCGAAATGCCGATTACAGTTGAAAACACACGAGGCGCGATAGCAGGCTGCGCAAGGGAGAAATCATCGCGGTGGGATGGTCTACCTTTCCAGGTTTATCTCTATATGCCAGACTTGTTCAGTGATCTCTTGACGGACGTCTACCACAATTGGCAGCAGAACAGGAGAATACCTAGTGCTATGAGCCGTAGTGTGGTGCTGCAGCTGAGGAAGGACCCGAACATGGGGGACGAAATAGAAAATGTTAGGCCTATATATCTGCTGAACGCAGATTATAAGATTTTGGCCAAGGTGTTAGCCAATTGTTGGCGCTTCTCGATAATCTGGTCGAGGATGCGCAGACAAGCGCTATCACGAAAATATTTTCCAAAACACTTCCACCTCACGCGCTACATCCTCGAGAGAGGGTAAGGAAGGACACTGGCATGGATGGGGCCCTGATCAATTTATATCAATCAAAAGCTTTTGATAAGGTATACCATTAATACTTGGAGGCTGTACTCACAGAGGCTGGTTTAGGTCCCGTATTCAGAGGCTGGATTGCTGCAATGTACAGCGACATCTGTTCGGTGGACAAAGTAAATGGCAGCCTCTCGGAATCGTTTAGCATCGCTCGTTCGGTTCGTCAGGGATGCCCACTCTCGCCCCTTATGTAGTGCTGGCTCTTGAGTATTACTAGGGAAGTTTGATATTTCGAGGGTCATCCCACGTGAACTAGGATGCGGAAGCTTCGTTTCGGTTTATGCGGACGACGTCACCGTAATGGTAACTGACACCTCGGAAATCGCGGTGGTCAACACTACTTTAAGGGAGTACGAAGCGGTGACAGGAGCAATGATTAATCGGGACGAGTCAGTTGGCCTTTAGCTTGGCACCTGGAGTGCGCGCCAGGTCCTTGCCAACCGATAGCTTTGTTGGGAGTTGGATGGAAGGAGGCTCGGGGTCTAGTTCGGTCCAGACATCCAGGTGGACAAGAATTGGGAGGAGATGAGGAGCAGGGTCGCACGTTTCACCCAGAAATGGGCAGAGTGAAAGCTGTCCTTGAATTGTCGTACTGCGGTGGCAAATGCGTACATCGCTTCCGTCATCTATATCCCCTAACCGTCGTACCATGCCCGGCATCGTGGTTTATAAATTTGGAGCGCTTGATCTTCCAGTTTCTGTGAAAGGGACGTTTTAAGCGCGCCAGGAGCTGAGTGGGAAACCAAGGTAAAAACATTGGCCATAAAAATATCGCACCACGCTTCTCAAACGAAAGTTGATAACGTACAAAGTATTGTTCTATTCCTCCAAAACGACACAACATAAGCGAAATACTTAAAGAGTATACATGTACTAAAGGAAAAGACAAGCATTTCTACTGCTCAGTGTAGAAATGTTCTCGAGAACAACGACACAAACTACAATAGGGATACACATCTCGCTACGTATGTAAATACGAATAATAAAGACATCTCTTTCAAAAGTGCCCATTCAAACCGATATTGGCCTAGTATGTGATCTTATATAGAAAGCCCCAACGACTGGTAATAATTTGTATACCGGAAGTGAACCATTATTACACAATTTATCGCAGATGCATGTGGAAACATACATAATTTATCTATGCGTGGTTTCGTAACTTATATATGTCACATCTCATTCAAACAAGAATTACGTACAGCTCTGGAAGATTGTTCATATGAAGCACTGTACTTCGTGGAAATAAACATCACATAATACTATAGGTGTTTATGCTGAAGACGAGCTAAATTTGTGAGCTCAAATAGCACACACAACAGCTACTGTAAACTTCTTCCTCAGTATCTGAGGAGAAAGTGCACTGGTAACCGTCAATGATATCAACGTCAATGTTAAATCCTGACTAGTCACGTTTACAGTACAATATCGATACGTGTTCAGTGATGATGTAACATTTTTTAATCTGTGGCTGAGTGGCAAGACCATAAAACAATACCAGGACTCTATCTTTTAGAGAGTGCTAATATAAAGGCTTTACAGCTCAGCTTCTAGAGTAGATGACTCCGTTGGTATACATTGGTAGTAAACTAAAGAAAATCTCTTTTGGCACAAAATCAAAATTACAAAGGCAAGAACAGCATATAATGTAAATTGTTGGTTCTGGAATGGAGCCAGACATAATTTGTGAGTCGGTAAATGTATTCAATTGTTCGGCCGTATTTCAAGGAGACAACTGTACTTACTGCAAGTCACCATTGGCGTACTTTTGGAGTTATCCACAGCAACTTCTAACACGAAGAGACCAGGAAGTTCCTCTCGTAGCAGAGCCAGCCCACACACTTATGAGGATGATTATCAAACGTGGTTTATCCTTCGAAAAATCAAGAATGAAAATGACTGGACCTAACAGAAAAACTCAAAGACAAAAAAGATCTAACCCCCCATCAGGTCGTTCGTGGGTTTGTTTCATCTTTTGTGTTTTCAAGATGTGTTGATTGTTGAAATTTTGTTGAGTGGCATTTATGTAGGCTAGCAGTAACACATGGAGCTGGTTGGATTATTGCTTCTTGCCCATTACCAATTTTTATGTTATGTTTTGAAAACCACTTTAAATAAACACGTCGTCGAATTCCTCCGCCAGCAAACTCACTGGGAAGGAAGGAAGTGATGCATAAACACCGGTGAAGTATACGTTAGAGTTTTTCCTATGTCACGTTCAGCATGGAAATGAATGAGAATATTTTACGTGTTGAAAGATGAAAGTTGAAATACTTGTACAACCGTATTGCGGAAAACAGTGGTAACATTAACAATAGCGTCTGCAAAAGCAAAAGTAGTAAAAGTACAACGGAAGCAGCAATGATAGCGAAGACGGCATTCTGCTCTTTGAATGTCAAAGTTTAAAATATGTCACGGTAAAGGAGAGTAATGATAAAAAGATCAACAACATTATGAAAAGTAAAAACAGTAGCAGAAATAATAGCATAGGGAACAGCGGAAGAAGCATCGGCGGCAAAGGCACTAAAGATAACAAAGCAACAGCTGCAGTAGCAGCGACAACAGCAGCAGCTGCAAATGGAATAATGGCAGCAGTAGAAGCAATGTCCTTATCCAGTTGGGGGTCTAGAGTGAACCGAATTCTGAGCAAGTTCACTAGTCGTTCTGTCCCTTGCCTAAGAAACAGTTACACCACAAGGAATATTGTTAGCGGGCAGTAATGTTGGCAATCATTTTTCTTCTCGGGCTGTGGTGTTGGTTTTTGCTGCAGTTGTTGTGTGCAATTCTCGTCTGCCTATCGGTGCTGCTGTTGTCGACTTGGGAGACCTTGCTCTTTGTACTATGAATTCTTTGTGCCGCAAAGTTTAATAAAGCTGCTCTGTTTGATGTTGATATTGTTGTTGTTATTAAGACATCGTCAGGAAATGGATACTTTCTCTCCTTTTTCTATTGGTTAGTAAACTCGGGAGTGGAATGCCTTGTAAATATATGGCGTATCGGCCTTCTGCCCTCAACGTCTATGAACATATGCGAGCCGTATGGGAGGTCATTAAGTAAGGGATAACCTCCATGGTTGTTATCTGTTTGTCTTAATATATCCAACTCTGCTCCGGAGGAATTGTCCTTTCATACTTCGTGGAATTGGAGAATACTTTTCTATTTTTTAAGTTATACATTGCATTCCTCAGCAACAAGGATATATCTATTCTAGTGGAAACTCAGTCACCACTATTTGTTACAAACCCTCTGGCTGAAATATGATTCAACCCGAATCAGTTCGTACATCATTGGTGTTGTTTCTGAATTATTTTGTGTTTAGTTTTCGACTTGAAATCTCACCTTCACTGCACCAAAACCTCTTCCTGAACTGATATAGTGTTTTATGCCACATATTGGTTATAGGTACTTTTCAAACTGGGCCTTCGTAGATCACACAAGTAGCAAAGGTTTGAGTTGTATTATTGTCCTTTTGGAGGTTTCCTCGTTAATCTGTTGCGGTATGCTTAGGTATATTGTTCTGCCATTTTGTGTGATGCATGTTGCTTTTGTTTGTTATTCTCATAAGTATAGCCTTCCATGTTTTTCTGCACATATTTGCATACCTGTCTCCACTTTGTTTACGAGCTTCGATATTTATTGTCGTTATTGTATTGAAATTTGTGCTGGTGGCATTGATGGTGCTGATGAAATTCATGTTTGTTTCAATATGCTCTTTAATTTGCTTGTCTCTGTTGTTCTCCTTCTTCCTAGTGTTTGTAGAAGTGGCTGTGCTTTGCGGTGTCGCTTTCACCTTTCTTTTTATTTGTGTTTTTTTCATTGATTTTATTGTTGTCCGTGATATTGTTATTCATATAAAATCTATTCTATTAACCGAGGCATAAAACTAACATAACATAACTTAGAGGGCTACAGCCTCGAAATTCGTGCCGGAGGGTTGATAATGTCACAAAGCCAAATAATCTGAGCTGATAGTGTTTGGCTTAATAACAACATAATAACGTAAAAAAACATATTTCTTTAAAACAACAAAAAAACAAAAAACAAAAACGAGATCCGAATCGACGTTTTTATTTCACAAGCACATTATTATTATTATTATTGTTCAGAAGTTTTATTTTCAAATCGTTGTATATATATATATATCATTTTTATGTCAGATTTTATGTGCTGTATTCTAAGTCCCGTCACTATTTTTCTTGTTTTCCTGTCTACTTTGGTTATTTCATTTAGTGCCCGATTAAGAATATTGTAACTGTAACTTATAAATGGGACAGCTTGAGTATTGACACCAATTATCCTGTTTTCGGCATTGGGCTCTTTTTAAGTATTAATCTGACTAATCTCTACTAATCCTACTTCATCTCCTCTTTCATGTGTGTGTGTCGTACCATATCTATTTCATTGATAGCTAGGTATTTGTATGTCTGGGTTTGTCTAATTCTCTTTTATTTATCTAGTATGATATTGTTACTCTTAACTAGTTTTCTCTTTTCAAGGTTGCTGTTGCACATTATTCTAAGCCGAATTTCATGTATATTTCTTTGGTAAATTCATGCAATGTATGCAGCAATGTTTCCAGTTGTTTATCATTTACAGCATACCGTTTTAGATCATCCATATATAAGAGATGGTTGATTGTTTTACCGCAACATTTTTATCCACAACCAGTTATGTTTACCACGACAGTGAACGACGTTAGTGCCATGAAGAAAAGGAGTAGAGAGAGCGAGTCTCCTTGGAATATTCCTCTTCTAATGGGAATGGCTTTACTTTTTATGATCCCCTCTTTTGACCGCAGCTGCAGCACTGTTTGCCATTTATTCATACTATGTTTTATATATTATATTATCGTTGGTGCTAGGATCCATGTGTGGGGGATACTGTCAAAAAGATTTCGATAATCGGTCGAAGTTGTGCTTAGACCATACTTTTCCTTTCGGTTGTTTTCAGTTATGGCGTTATTGATCAATAACTGAACTTTACAGCCACATGAGCCTTTGCAGGATGCTTTTTGTTCTTCTGAAAACAAGTTATTTTCTTCTAGATGTCTGCCCATTCTCTACGATATTATTGCAGTTATGGGTCTGTAATTGTGTCGGTTTACCGTTTCCGTGGATTTGGGAATTAGGATGGTATTCCCTTCTCTGAGCCATTCAGGTGTTATCTCTGGTTTTACTAGCATCTTATTAAATATTTCGGCCAGCGTCTTATATATATCTGTTAAATATTTTAACAAGAATTTGGGGATCTTGTCGTGACCGGATGTCTTCTAATTGCTTAGTATTTGCAATGTTGTTATCGGTGTCCAGAGTTGTTCAGGTGCTGTTTTTTGTTGTTTTTATAGATCTTTTCTTGGTTGTGCCTTCGCTGACCATACCTCTTTCCAAAATTCTTCCACTTCTGCTTTTGGTGCTTCATTGATCTCTATTTTAATTTTACAAACATCTTGGTAAAATCGTTTTGGATTGGATGTGAACTGTTTTATTGTTCAAAGAATCGTTGGTGTTTCTCATACTGGCTGATTGTTTGTACTTTGGCGAGGGTATCTTCCTTTAGATGTTCTTTTACATCAGTTATACCTTGTTTGGTTATTTTGTATTTTCATAGTATTTTGTTTCTTTTTATTTAGCAGTGTTGTTTGTCTATAAATTTCATTCGGGATTGACATATCCTTTATTAGTTTTAATATTATTATTATTATTATTATTATTATTATTATTATTATTATTATTATTATTATTATTATTATTATTAGTGTTATTGTTATTGTTATTATTATTATTATTATTATTATTATTATTATTTGCATTTATCTTGCTTTATGTTTATACGAGTTATCACCAAGT
>JAOPUL010003032.1:13139038-13152111 GCA_027564515.1 Octopus rubescens | reverse complement strand
TCCGTCTACCAAATCCACTCACAAGGCTTTGGTCGGCCCGAGGCTATAGTAGAAGACACTTGCCCAAGATGCCACGAGGTGGGATTGAACCCAGAACCATGTGATTGGGAAGCAAGCTTCTTTACCACACAGCCACGCCGCGCCTTTGATAATAATAATTCCTTTTATTTATCACAGGGGTACATAGTAATCTCAAAAGTAGGACCAAGGTAAAAGAAAATTGGAGAGTAAGAGCCAGAAAAAAATACAAAACATTTGGTACAATTCACCACTCTCAAAAACAACAATAACGAATTTAAATTACAAGAAACATGTTAAACTTACCAAATAGATATCTAATCACAGCTATTTCTTTAACATTTGATGTCTTACTAACAGAAGAGGTGCTGTCAGTCCAGATCCAAAGAAAAGGACAAAGACGGCAGTCAGTTTGTAGCGGTTACTGATGTCAAAAGGCAAGTTCTAAAATAAACATTAGAAATCTTTATATTAATTCAGAACAAGAAAGATTATAACAAATTACAACAATGTTTGGTATTTCTAGTGTTAAAAAAATAAAATGGACTTAGATATTCAAGAACCTTTAAAAGCGTGTAGTCCAAAAATATGCAACTTAGCATAAATTTCAATGTATAAATACTAATAAAGATGGATTTCACTTTGCCTTAATCCTCTACAGATAAAATAATCACCAGTAATATACTTCAGTAAAAAAAAAAAAAAAAATGTTCAGGAGAATTGAGATTCTGAGATGTTGAAGGTAATGGAATGCTCAACAGCATTTAAATTTTATCTTCCTGCTTTAAGTTCATATTCTACCAAAATAGACAAAAACTTCCCTTATCCATTCTCTTTGGTAGTGTCTTCCACCAATGAAATTCTTACATTCTCTCGATTTCCTGTAAGTCAGACTGCCTCATGCCCCCAGCAGATAAAATGGAAAAGGTGTTGTCACGGAAGGATGACGAGGGAGATGCGCTGGAAAAGCCACTATGACTCATGGGGCTTGCACTTGCAGATAGCCATCACCGCCCTGATAGCGGTGAGCAGGGATATGGTCCAGGGGGCCGAGAACGCCGGAGGTCTCCTCTGCCACAGGCTCGATCATAAACCTGTCAGAGAGCAACCGATAAAATGTAGCACAATTGTTTTCTTTGCCTTACTGTTATTTATTTTTCTAAGAGATAAAATGCAACAGGGTAAAAAAAAAAAAGAAAAAGGAAAATCTTGTTTAGTAACAAGATACAAAGTTGCAGCTCTGCAGTTGAAATGTCTATCTTATTCATGTGACATGATTGTTCACAAGGAACTTAATACACTGGGGGAGACAGAAACAACTTTACAGAATAGCCAAGTAAGATAATGAAATTAACATGTAGTTAATAATGGTGTCAAATTTTGGCACAAGGCCAGCAATTTCGGTGGAAGGGCAGTCAATTAAATTGACCCCAATGCTCAACTGGTGCATATTTTATCGCCCCTGGTGGCATTTGAATCCAGAACGTAAAGACAGATGAAATGCTGCTAAACATTTTGCCCAGCATGCTAACGATTCTGCCAGTTCACCACAATGTGTAGTTAAAAAATTTCTTTTTTTCTTTTTAAGAATGAAAATGTTGTTCCACATGTAAATAACATGCATCTGGTCATTCATTTGAATTAAAATATTGAGAAAAATGAAACTGGCTGACAAAAGTAAAAGATGCTTTCATTATCTAATGGATATTAAAGGCACTAGTTTTTACAATTCTACCCGCCCTTTTTTTTTGATACTTCTGCTTATTACTCTTTTCTTTCACTTTTTCTTTGTGTACTACTATAGTCACAAAGGTGTTAGAACCTGTTACAAATAACAGGCAAATGTCCCCTCAACAAAAAGGTAAAAATCGAGTAACTCGACCTCTTTATTTTTCAAACTGACTAATTTCCAGTTCCTATTTTCCTCATTTACTTGGAAAACCCCTGTGAGATGAACTAACACCTGAGCACCACAAATAAGACAGACTACGAATGTGTAGCACTGGTAGTTTGGTTTAAGTATACACCAAACTGAATCAGCAATATTTGGATGAATTCTTCTCTGCTTGGAAGCCACCCTCAGCTTTAGCATTTCTCACTAACATTTTTCCTTTAAAATTTGTACCTTCTGTATGTGAATGTTATGTGGGTGTCTAACCCATGCCAGCATGATAAATGGATGCGAAATGATGGTGATGATGTGTCAAGCTGAAGAGAATATATAATAAACAGTATGGTTTTTGTGAAAAGTGATATGTTCCCAAAGCAAAAGTATTTCAAATTTACAGAAACTTTCTTTCCTTCTGGGATTTCTAGCAATACATCTCAGAACATCCTCTCAATTTTTTCAATTCAACTGAAACACTGCAGTATTACTTTCATTAGTGAAAACCAAAAATTCAGGCATTTCTTCATTTCCAGGGGCCCCATGAAAATGAGTGTTTCAGGGGGTAAAATGTTGGAGCTCTCCATTGGCACCCCCCCCAACAAATGCACCTATAATTTTGCAGAAAAATTGCTTCTCATGTATTTGCTGTTAACTTTCTTCTACTAACATTTGATGTACTCACGGTATTTAATAGCTGTGTTTTGCTCTCATTAATTTGGAATGCAATCAATATATTTGATGGATCCTACTTCAATAATGAAGTTACACTGAATACCTAGCAGACACTATTGTGCATTAGTTTACTTTCATTCCTTAACAAGTTTCATTTTGTAGGAAAACACCTCTTGTCATAGCAAATGCTTTCACTTTCATGGGGGTCATGGAAATATCAAAAGGCAACCAACCACATGGTATTTATTCTTTACAATGATTCTAATGAAAAGAGTAAAACAAACAATAGCTAAGAGTATATGCTGCCGGGGCCCTGCTGCTGATATTGGAGGTTTCCATTCTATGCCTTGACCCAAGCATGGAATGACGCTCGCCCCTTTGAGCTGGAAAGTGACAGGGATGCCTGGTGTGTGTCTTGCTGTGGCTACCCCCACTTATGGGGAAAGGCCTAGGAAAATAAATTAAAAATTAAATACACAACCTTTTTAAATGGCTGCACAAACTCGATATTCTGCAATAGAACCTAATTTCAAATTTTGGTGATACAAGGCTACACATTTTTGAGCCACGGAATTGAATAAAATCAACCCAGTATGACTGGTACATAATTTAGCCTGTCACGTACCTCTGAGCTTCGGTCAACCATTACGAGCATTGAATACATAGCATAAAAGCTGAAACTAAGTTTAGCATTATCGTTCTCCTCCCTAATAATCGTTTCTGATTTAGGCACAATGTCAACAGTTTTGATGTTAAGGGGTTGAAAGCAAAGTTAACCTCAGTGGGATTTGAACTCAGAACGTAAAGAAGTAGAACAAATACTGCAAAACATTTCTTCCGACGCACGATTCTGACAGGTTACCGCCCTTATAATAATTATTTATAATAGAGGTAGGTACAAGGTCATAAACTTTGAGGTAAGTCGAAGTCGACATATCACCTAGGACTTAACTGGTATTTATACTATCAGCCCTGCCAAGTTGAAAGGCAAAACAAAGTCGCCATAGGCGGACTCTAAAATTAGAACGTTAATAAATAGTATTAAATACAACTAAATGTTCCTTTTCGGAGTTTCCAAAATCCCGTGAAAATGAAAGCATTTGTCATGCCAAAAAGTTGGCGTTTTCCTGCAAAATGAACTGTTTATGAACAAAAGTGAATATCGACAAGCATACTGTTCAGTATTAATACAGGTTCTGGAAAACTATTTAAATTTCTTATACTGGTCATGCCCTACTGAAGGACAAAAGAAAAAAATTAGAACCGACTGACAAGGGTGTTATTGTTGTTGCTGACTATGTATAATTATTTAGTAATAAAACGTTTTAAATAAGATATTTTTGTAAATTTGGGTTCGAAGGAACGTTTTATTTTGTTGTTTAGCCCCATATTAATATCAGATTGGTCATAGATATGATAGAAAAGAAAACCAATCTGGGAGGTGGCGAGCAAACTTAACGCCATCAAACCCAAAACGGAAAAAGTAACAAAAATAAGACTTTTACGAATACATTGGATGTATCGTGTTATACACGATACAAGTACCCAGGAAATAAGATGCAAATTTGGTTACGTTAATAAAATATTTTAACATATTTACGATATGTATTGAGATTTAGTCACCAAACTTCGTTAGCCAAAAACAACGAGTTTCGTATCTCTTTGAAAAGGTATTCCTCATCTTTTCGTTTTGCTTTTTAAAACGTCTAATATTGCATTGTTCAACGTGGGTAAGTGAAAATCAAAGGGTAAGTTATGATTTTAGGATAATGTGGCTGATATTTCTAACAGGTCGAGCGATTGGTGTTTTATAGAAAGCAAAGGTGAATCCATCCAAGGTCATAACAAACACAGTGTTAACACATAATAAAAACAATACTATAGGAAGTATATATTTTGTAATTATATACTATTCCACATTATTAAAGGAATACGATAAACATTATTTCCGTTTAAAGTTAATTAATATACAGAAATTTTGCTACAATTAAAAAATTGTTTGAGGTAATGGAGATAAAGCTAGGGTCAAACCAGGAAAGAAAACGAACTAGAATGGAGACGATATAAAACAGATTCAGTGCGGTTTACGGAATCATTTGATTAAATAATACTTACAGCACCAGGGATACCCTTTTGCTGGATGTCACTGCGTACAACAGGACTTGTCGAAAAACGACGGACCAAAGTCGTGAGGGCAGTTCTGGAAAGCATGTTGACAACAGAGAAAATGAAGCCTCTTCTATTGCACAGGAAGTAGAGTGTTAAAGGATTCAGCCAATCAGAGATACTTAAATTGGTCAGCTGACTGAAAATCTTTTCCTGCTTGCAAGTTTCGTAAAGTCATTACGAAGACGTTTATTTCCAGCTAAGCTTATCTCTTACTAAAATACTCTGGCAGGTTTACCAATTTTAATGTTGAGAAAATAGCTGGTTGTAACTGGAAGTGTTATAGTGAAATCACCAAGAACAAAATCACTTCTATTATTAGCCTTATCGTTAAAACCAGTTAGAATGATGAGACAACTAGGGGTCCTCTATGTGATAATCTGACACGCTAGAAATAGCAGCCAAATTTCCCTCTCATATATATATATATATATATATACCTCCATCATCTTAGAAAAGGACACAGTGGATAATGGGATTTTGGGTTCTCTGCACATAGAAAAAGAAAGGATGGTCACTACTGGGATGTCTTTGATCACAGGTTTGCTCGACAAGAGCAGTCCTGAGGCTAAACAAATACCTGCGTATAAAGTTATCAAGGGTATCTTTACGTTATCATTCGACTTTCTGGAAATAACAATCTAACCACCCTCAGATCATACCATTTTAAAATGGAAGGATACACTAACAAGTGTATGGGCCCATATTTTCTTACCCTCATATGAAATATAAAATTTTTTCCTAAACCAGAACAATTCTGTAAGGGAGACCCCCAAAGGTATTACAGCTTCACCGTCCCTCTTTAAAAAAAAAATTATTATATTTTATTAATTGTTTAATACTGTGCGTAGAAATGTATAAGGATATATCTCTTTAAACCTTTCAACACTGAGCGTTCTCCCTCTTTATTCTTTTACTTGTTTCAGTCATTAGACTGCGGCTATGTTGGGGCACCGCCTTGAAGAATTTTAGTCGACCAAATCGACCCCAGTACTTTTCTTTTTTAAGCCTGGTACTAATTCTATCGGTTTTCTTTACTGAACTGCTAAGTTATATCCATTAGTAAAATTAAATAAATTAATATTCTTGATTCAATTAACTTTTAAAAACAAAATCAGAATTTTTTATATGGATTCCAAGAAAAAACATACTAATTGTGGAACGTGTTTTTAGTTTGTCTTTTTTCTTTTCGATCGATTGAGCTGGGATATGGCTGTACTCATGGCTTAAGTACAGCAGTCCTGAGACTGTCATGACTGAACAACTGCAAGTTGATGACTACAAGAAAACTGGGCAGCTTAGGAATTTCCAGACAGTTGATATTTTGTGAATAAAAGACTTTGTATAACGTTTAATATAAAGATTTGGCTGGACGTAAGCAAAGTAATATTTCTCCATGGCTGGACATGTTTTCACAGAAGATTTGAAATAAAAGGCACCACTTGTTAGATGGTGACTCTTATTTACAACTACTGCACGATGTCTAGACAAGGAGACACATACACACACATATACATATATAGATATAGATATACATATTTATATATGTGTGTATCGATGATGATGGCTGTCCACTTATGACTGAGGAAGACCATCACTGACCATTACCCATGCAAAATGCCAGCAATGTCCATGCATGAGGTGATTGCACTAGCGGTCAGCTTCACCTGGGTTTACGTCCGTGGCTTCCATGCTTGATGCAGCGCCCTCCTACTCAATTTGGCATCAGAAAGTCGCCTTGCTGGCAATTTGCACAACCTAAAATTTTAGGTCCAATGAGGCTTGCACATTACCTCACAGACCCTCTCCATCCTACTGACATGATCCAGAGACAAGCCAGGACAAGATATCCAGTGCCAATATTTTTTTACAGTGCCAGTAAAAAATCCCCCAAAATGTTTAATGCCATTCCCTGCATATCTGGTTATATATTAGAGTGACCTCCTAGAGACGTACTTTAACAAAAGCTGAGAGGTGCCTCACTCTCAGTGGTCTTCCAGCACAGTGGACACCAACCCAGAATTTCTGAGGGTCCATGGTATTGCTAGTTAGTCTTAGAACCTATACTAGGTTCACCTGTCCTTTTGACAGGTCTTGTTTTTAGTCCTGCTGGTACTCCTCACTAGGCAAGTTTAGTGGGGGTACCAGTTTAGTCACTGACGACCCGACCATGCAACAGGTAGTATTGCATCTTAGCAGTAGCACTCATGAGAAATCTCACATGTATGCATGTAACATTATTATCGTCATTTAATGTCCCTTTTCCATGCTGGCATGGATTTGACTGGAGACTGGCAAGCTAGAGAGCTGCACCAGACTCCAGTTAGTTTTGGCCTAGTTTCTACAGCTGGATGCCCTTCCTAACACCAACCAATTCCAGAGAGTGTACCAGGTGCCTTTAACATGTCACTGGCACGGGTGTTTTTAATGTGACACTGGCATGAGTGTTTTTTAAAATGTGACACCAGCATGAGTGTTTTTAACGTGTCACCAGCATGAATGTTTTTAATGTGTCACCGGCACTAGCCACGTGTATATATATTAATACCCCCTCCCCCACACACACATATATATATATATATAGTGGAAATTTACAGAAAATAAAAACAAGAAGATGAAGACAGGTGTAACATGTAGGTGTATTAGTTTCACGCTCAAGAAAAAAAGACGAAAGTCTTTTACGTTTTGAGCCTTTATATATATATGCCAGCATGGAAAATGGACATTAAAGAAATTTGAACTTATAACAAGGAATTAAATTAGCTAGTACACAGCAATTACTCAAATCATTAGGGAGCCAATAAAGATATCTTGTATTGTGATTCAAGGTTAGATACACCTGAATTGTTTAGTACAGCTTTCATGAAGCCCCTGAAAGGATTTTGAATTCAATGCTTCAAGCTAACAAAATACTTGTAAGGAACAATGTTCATTCAACAACATGTTAATCAAATCAACTTAAAAATATCAAAAAACATCTTTGATATTAATTGATCTTAAAAGGATGATGAGAAATATATGGAGTGGGACTGAGCCCCAAACCGTATGCTTCAGAAGCAAAGCAAACTTCTTAACCACACAGTCTCACCTGTGTTATTTCTAACTTGCAAGCTACTTCATATATACATTGAATTTGACAGTGTAATCTGAATGCTAAATGGCCAAGTCAACAAATAGAGTTTCTTCATAAAATAGTCTTACACTTACCAACTTTTGAGAGTCATTTAATACAAGTAGAATTCTAATACATTTAAATAATTTCATATATCATTATGAAGTTGTTTACTCACATTATTTCCAGTATTATGTTATTGATTTATTGTTTGAGTCACTGAATAGAATAAAAGCCATTCATTAAATAACAATGACATTACAAATCTTGGCAGTTGGAGTCATGTCTTTTGATGGATACCACCCATGTGATACCAGTCGAAGGAAGCTGCTATATGATGTATAAATGAGGAACTGTGACAAGAGTTTATTAAGAATTAAATAAGCTAGTGAGGGAGCCTCTAGGTGGTTGCTTGAATAGCAACCAAATCTCCTTTATATCACATTCCATTGTCTTAAAACAGGAAAGATCTGAGATAAGGGAATCTTTGAGACACTGAATCGGTGGTATAGAATGTGTATCTTGGGGCAGCCCTTGATTTTGCTGCCCTGCCACCCTGGCAGCAAACTATACAGGCTTATACAGCAGACCCCCAAAGTGTCACCTGGGGCAGACTGTCTCTCCTTGTACCCTCATTCCAGCTGACACAGGTGAAATGTTTTTGGTCTTAGGTTAGCTTTGGGTTGATCCAGGTTAAACAATGACAATTTATTTTAATTAGAAACTAGCTTCAGATTTATAGAGGTAGAAAATAAAATGTTGTGAGTGGGAAATGGTTTCAACTGGGAATCAGAACTGACCTACAATTGTAGTGCTTGCCAGAAACTTACCTTTAACTCTACATCACTTGTCCTATTCTGTAACCAGTCACAAATCTGTTGGGGTCAGTCATTGAAAATGGACTCATTTTATAATATTACTGATATATATTTTATCTACACTGGTGGGATAAAAGATGATTCTAATGAAATTTGAACTTATAATGAGGAATTAAATTAGCTAGTACACAGCAATTACTCAAATCATTAGGGAGCCAATAAAGATGTCTTGTATTGTGATTCAAGGTTAGATACACCTGAGTTGTTTAGTATGGCTTTCATGAAGCCCCTGAAAGGATTTTGAATTCAATGCTTCAAGCTAACAAAATACTTGTAAGGAACAATGTTCATTCAACAACATGTTAATCAAATCAACTTAAACATATCAAAAAATATCTTTGATATTAATTGATCTAAAAAATGGTGGCAAGCTGGCAGAATCCTTAGCATGCTGGCCAACATGCTTAGCTGCATTTCATCCGTCTTTATGTTCTGAGTTCAAATGCCACCGAGGTTGACTTTGCCTTTCATCCCTTTCAGGGTCGATAAAATAAGTAGCAGCTGAGCAGTGGGATCGATGTAATCGACTTACCTCCTGACCCCGAACTTACTGGCCTTGTGCTAAAATTTGAAAACAATATTAATTGATCTAATGTTAATTGACCTAGGTGTGTAAATAAGATGAAACTATAGGTAGTACTAAAGAATTAATGAAGTCACAGCCATTTTTATTGAGTCTTTCTTATGAAACTTAGCTTTCTTTGCAATAACAATATCTTATGTTTTCTCTTTCAATTTTCTTTCTTGCTTTCACATAAGGAATATCTTGGAAGATAAATATATAAGAATCAATAGTTTTACTTATGTGTTTCTCTTTCTTCTATTCTTCAGCTCTTAAGAGATATTTTCTCTTCTTTCTAGATCAATTATATACAATACTGAATAAGATTTTGATCTAAAACTAATGACTGTAAACAATAATGTTGTTATGTAATAAAACTCGATGGACAAATATAATTTCCATCTGACTAAATATTTTTAGTTTATTGTTTGTAGCAAAGAAATTACTTTTTAGGCCCTTAACCTCAAGGATGTACTTAAAAGTGACCAATATAGCACCTGGTGAGGAACAGAAATAAAATTATTTGAAATGTACTGTTTTATGAAGCAGAACAAAAATAATGTGAGTAATCCAAAATGCAATGACACCAATTTCTCTTTTCTACTTCTTTACGCTCTCAAACGAAGAGCAAGAGCCCAAAATTTTAGATTCTACCCCACACCGATTGAACTCTATAAACATTCCTGTAGACTAATTATTGGTGACACTGGTAATTTTCGCGGATTTTGGAGATTTACTCAATTTAATCTGACGGATAAGCAAACATAATTTCCAAGGGAGAAAACTTGTACTTTCTTTTTAAAGGTAGACAACTCATGGTTACCATGAGTTACAGAAGAGCGTTCGTATGCATTTGCAATTATGTTATCTCGCTTTCTGAGATCGTTAAAATTGGAATGATTATACGAATCTATAAATTCATATCTCCTATTTCCGAGAATAAATACAAACACTCTATGAAGAAGTTGGTTAATTGCATGATAATTTAACTGAATATACCGAACCAAATAACGACTTAAAAAGAAAAAAAATTAATGTTGCAGAGGAAAGGAAATGAGAAATATATGATATTCACACTTGTACCAAAGAGATTGGCAAACAAACAAAGCAGCTGTAATGAATCAAAACAGGATTCTAATGCAATGTTGTTGTTGGAAGTGGTTTAACAAGTTATCTGAACGAAAAATATTTTTATGAAAAGAAAAGATGACACTTACAGCCACACACGCATATACATGTGTGTGTGTATAGACAGATGTATATATATCATCATCATCATCCTTTATCATCTGTTTTCCATGCTGACATGGGTTGGACGGTTTGACCAGAGCCAACAAGCTGGAGGGCTGTACCAGGTTCCAGTCTGATTTGGCTTGGTTTCTACAGCTAGATGCTCTTCCTAATGCCAAACACTTTACAGTGTGTGCTGAGAGCTTTAACGTGCCACTGGCACCGGACTCTTGGCACTTTTATGTGGAATCACGAGTGCTTTTTACGTGGCACCTGCACAGGCCTCCCGGTGCTTTTTTACTCTCGCCAACAGTGCTTCTTGCAACAGGACTCTCGACAGGGGTGCTTCTTGCAACAGGACTCTCAACACGGCCTCTTTTGGCATCAGGACTCTCAACACAGCCGCTTTTGGCATCAAGACTCTCAACATGTCCACTTTTGGCATCAGGACTCTCGACACAGCTACTTTTGGCAAGACTGGGTGGTGCATTGTGTTCTTGAGCAAAACACTTTATTTTGCGTTGTTCTGTGATCACTTCAACACCTGACGCGTGATACATTGTGCACCTGTTCAGGTAACGTTGATTTGATGGAGGGAGTGAGCTAATGTACAGCACATACATTTGATCACTATAAACAAATCATGTGTGTAAGTTGTTCAGCAAAAGCTGAACACTTCTATGTCGTCTTCAACGGAGAGTCCATCATAGACATATGTATATACATACACACACACACACACATATATAATAGCTGATATATAGGTTAATTGTTTGGTTGATTTCTCATTTACACTATTTAGAGAGAGAGAGTAATTAAGAGTAAAAATAAGAGGTGCAGGATGAGTACACATACTGGGCTTAATGGCAGGTAATGAGTAAATGAATGCTACACACATACAGTGAGAAAGAATCATAAAGACAGAGAAGGAGGGGGAAGGGTAGGAGGAAGAAATGGAAAGTATACATATATATGTAGAGAGAGAGAGAGAGAAAGAGAGAGAGAGAGAGAGAGAGAGAGAGAAAGAGAGAGAGAGAGAAGAGTGTGAACTTCCATAAGATAAATTCAATACAAATAATACTTTTGTTTTCATTTTTTTTTAAATTAATAAATATTTTTCTGTTAAAAATTAGTATTCATTTCATCATTTTATAAGAGCACCAAGAAATTTAATAAAATTTAAACTATAACTATAGTATATATGCCATATTTCTTGACATTACATATGGTGACAAAAATATACTTCTAAAGACACCTGTCATATGGGCATCATTCTAATATATATATATATAAGGAAGAGGTGATAAGAAGGGCAGGGGTGGCACTACTATCTGATATGGTCTCTGCCAGGAGAAAAAGAATGGCTGGACACGTGCTCCGACTGCCAAAGGAGGGACCAGCAAGTGTGGCAATGGACTGGGTGCTGGAAGGCAGGAAGAGGAAGAGAAGGAGGCCAAAGAAAACATGGAGACATGCATTCCAGGAGGACCTGAACGAGATGCATGTCAGCTGGCACGGTGCAAGGAAGGTCACCAGGGACCGGAGCAAATGGAGAGTACTTGTCGCCCAATGTTCCAATAGAAACAGGAGGAAATAAGATATATATATCACTGCAGTGTGAGGGTGCATGGGCTAGGGGTTAGGGTGTCGCACTCACAATCACGAGATCATGATTTCAATTCCTGGACTGGTTGGTGCGTTGTGTTCTTGAGCAAAACACTTCATATCTCATTGCTCTGTGATCACTTTGACACCTGACATGTAGTATAACGTGTACCTGTTCAGTTAACATTAATTTGATGGAGGGAGTGAGCTAATGTACAGCACATACATTTGATCACTATAAATAAATCATATGTGCAAATTGTTCAAGAAATTGCAGAATTGTATTTCTCAGACTACCAGAGATTACCATCATTGTCATATCCATGCTGTGAAAACCATTTATTCTGATCACTTTATGATAGATAGATCCTTTTTGATAACAGTAGCTGGCTGATACCATAAAACAAATATAGAGCATGGGATTTTGGTAACATTAACTGACTGATAACATTACCTGTGATTTTAATAAGCTGTTGTTGTCATTGTTTTAACATCCACGTTTTCATGTTTACATGAATAATTGAGGCAGATTTTCCATGGTTGAATACCATTACTGTCACCAACCCTCATGGTAATATTTCCGCATAGCCAAATTTGTTTTTGCAGAATATTGGATATGAATGACACTGCTTGTATGACAGTAACAGTCATTCACAACTATCACACACACACACACACATGATGAGCTTCTTTCAGTTTCTGTCTACCAAATCCACTCATAGGGCTTTGGTAGATCCAGGGCTTTGGTAGATCCAGGGCTATAGTAGAAGACAGGTGGCATGCATTGGGACTGAACCTGAACGATTGTGATTGGGAAGCAAACTTCTTACCACACAATCATGCCTGTACCTATATATATATATATATATATATATATATATATATAAGTTACATATATTAGGGAAGATGGTAATATCTTCCAATTATCCAGCAATTCTTAGT
>JAOPUL010003032.1:12860135-12881343 GCA_027564515.1 Octopus rubescens | reverse complement strand
CTTTGCCTTTCATCCTTCCGGGGTCGATAAAGTAAGTACCAGTTACGAACTGGGGTCGATGTAATCGACTACTCCCCAACCCCAAAATTTCAGGCCTTCGTGCCCAGTATAGAAATCATTATTTCTGCTTGCTTTATGTTCATTTGAGTTTAAGCTTTCTGGAGAGGTGGAGAAAGTTCCAATACTTTCCTTAATTTCGATCAGTTTTAGAAAACAATCGAATGGTGAAATACTTAGTTTGGATACCAATATCATTTCATATATGTCCCTTCTTTTTAAAAGTGAAGTATGTTCCATCCTCATATCTGAGTCGGAGACCACTACGTGGTCCACAACCTCCTAGAAATAAAAGCAAAAATATACTCCAAATTACATCGAATTTGATTTGCCATTCATTGTATAATGTAGTTCTAACTAGTCTGAGAGTAGAACGAGAGTTAAGACTGGAACATCATTGTTCATATATCAGCTCAGTAAGTGCTGATTCGAGGTTAAACAATAATAACTACTACTTTAGGAAACTAGTGAGGCGCACATTGCCTCACTGTATCGATAATCAATACAAGAGGTGATATTATCTCACCGAGTCAACGGAAGAGTTTGAATATTTTCTGTACAATTGTACTTCCTGCTTAAAACTGTAATGTATGTATATACAGGGTGTCCTCGAAAGATTTACCAATGATTAAAACAATTCTTGAAACTTAGTGGATAAAGCAATTATATTTTTGATTGTGCACAGCGATTTGTATATGTTTCAGCGTTAAGTGTTTATAGCTTTGTTTGTCTATAATAATTTTGTCAACAAATATGATGTCTCAAGTTAAATGTGTGTGGTAAGACGGTGTATAACGTCCGGAAACGTTACAATCAATCTGGCATAACATAAAGCAAGTCAATTCCAGGACATAAAAGAACTGTTCGCACCAAACCTATGATTGATACTGTGAGAAAGAATGTTCACAAGAATCCTCGTCGAAGCATGCGAAAAATGGCAAGAGAGCTTAATATTTCAAAATCCTCAATGTACAGGATTGCTGAAGAGGATCTCAGGCTAAATGCATACCAAAAGAATCCCAGACAAGTAATTTCAGCAGCTTCGAAAAAAAAACATGGCTCTATAGGGGAAAAAAGATGTTAGCGGAGATGAACAGCGCCACGAACTAAAGTTTTCATTTGGAGTGACGAGAAGATCTACCATGTGGAAGATGCTACAAACAAACAGAATGACAGTATATACACTGCTGATGCTCGGGACTTGCCTGAAGTGATCCGAACCCATTTTCGTAGTAAAAAAACAGCTGCTGTTATGATGTGAGCTGCCGTAGATCTGATGGTTCCAAGTTTCTTTTGATCGTCATTTACGAGGGTGTTAACAGTTTTCATCAAAATGCTGGACAAAAACGTGTTGCCTTGATTAAATGAAACATTTGGAAACAGGTATGTATTCACTCTGGTCGGTGCCCCAGCCCACACATCGAACTTTACGCAAAAATGGTGCAGAGAGCATTTTTGCACTTATTTGGACGAGCATTTTGGCCTACCCCGAGCCTAGACATCAACCCAATGAACTTTTCTGTCCGGTCTATCTTAGGAGTGATGTCTCAGCTATCTTATACTCAAGGATGGTGGATCTGAATGAAGCCATTCTTACTGTGTGTAGTAAATTTGACGAAGAAGTGGTGCGGCGCTGTTGAAGTTCAGTAACCACTCGTTTTCAGGCCTTAATCAAAGCAAGGGGTGATCATTTTGAAATCTGGTTCGTGTATTAGATAGGTAAAATATAGTTCTTATAATTCAGGAAGTTTGATTGCACTCTCTTGTATATATTATGAGTAATTACAAAAATATGATGGGTTAATCTTTCTGGACACCTTATATATATATATATAAATGACGATCCCTAAACACATCTATATATATATATATATATATATATATACACAAATAAGTGTACTGGTGGTTGAGGATTAAATGTTACAATATAAATTCACAATATACAAAGTGGCTGCCTATATCTCTTGCGCTTATGACATCTCCATTTCAAAGAGATGATATAACATTAATTCTAATGTACATTTATCGGTGGTGCAAGTTTGTTGTACAATAATCCGATCGGGCTTTTGAGTAAATACCAATCCGAATTCATGATTGAAATCATTTTTCTTTTTTGGTAAATAGTAGAGTGTTGACGTCGCCATTACCACTATCATCGCACCCCCACAGTTTTACGGTCTCGGACACGTTTATTATGTAGGTCGGAAATAGTTAGATTAAGTTCCATTGCAATCAGCAATAACACCACAAACGCCACCACTACAAAATCCATTGTAGTCAGCAATACCATCACTTGTAGCAGTAGCGATAGTAGCAACATGAACACCAGCTACGAAAAGCACGTTCTAACAATGTAAGAATTCGTTTAGACGGTATCTCTAGTCTATCATGAACCGTTGATGAAGAGTATCCAAACGGCTTTTTGGAGATGGAAAATAAAGACCGCATTAGCTGCAACCTGAAAGAAAATAGTCAAGAAAACGATGATGTACTGATGCAGGATTTTGAAGGACGGTTGGAAATGTTTACACAAGTTGATGTAGAGAAGTAGTAACTATGGAGATATCATGCTACATAAATTTTGTCACTTGTGCAAAATGATAAGACACAATGGAAGTGTGATATTTGAGAAACACAAACAACGAAAGCTTCCTCTGCCCATTAAGTATTGGCGTGAAAATCCTGGTCCAGGTTAATCGGTAAATAGAAGGATACCATTCCACAACCAGCATCTAACAGTCCCTTACAGTAGAAGGTAGAAGGCTATGACTTCATACATTTAGTAGCAACGACTATTTGAGTGCTTGCTGCCTACAGCAAATGCGAAGACATGGACAGGCACTGCCGTCTGTATCACAGCCACTATAAATTAAACGGTAGCAGAAACAATAAAAAAGTAGCAGTAATCACAAGAGTAGCAGCGACGGTAGGAAATAACAACAACAGCAATAATAAGTACTGAAACCTAATGGTAAGAATCAAGCAAGAGAGTGTTACCCAGAAAAAAAAATAACACGAACGACAAAGACATGCAAAAGGTGGTATCCGTAAAACCTCGAAGGAGAACCGCACTGGATATCTATAAGTGCGCGCTGTTGAGATTACCACATGTTGTGTAGAGTTTAAAATTAAGAAGAAAAAAAACTGCCTACACAATTCAGCAAGCGGATTGGAGAGAACTTCGAGAGTGGAAAGCCTAGAGCAGTGGTTCGCAAACATTTCGGGAGACAGGGCACATTGCTAGCGCTCCTCCCCCCATTCCCCACCCCAAACATAGACCACTTTCTGCATCTAAATCAAAACAACTCTATTTCACAAATATAACTTAACCTAATTAACTCATTATTTTGTTGTTTTTACATCCATTGCCCGCCTTTGGCTACCCCATTATCGTCCCCACTTTTCTTCAACGCCCCCTGGATCTTTTCACCGTCCCCAGGAAGCAGTACCACCCACTTTGGAAACCACTGGCCTAGAGTAACCGGACTAACGAACTTATTAAGCTGGAGCTGACTGAATTAGCCCTTAACAACCAGTGAGTACCTCTCTGAAGAGAGTAATCAAAGTTGAATCATTAACAAAGATGTAACGTTAGATAACAGTAGCAAAATGTAGAGATCGTCAGTAGTCTAGAAGCGGCGACTAGAAAGGACATCACGATTGACACTAGTAGCAAATACGGCGAAATACGATGTTGGTATCGTTATATCTAATGCACATGCTGTTAGATAGAATTAAATGAAAGATTTTCTATAGGCTCAGTTGAAGGGTATCTATTAAGTCTCTTGTAAACGTGTTGCTATCTCGGGTAAATATGTGCGGTTTGTTGGAATAGAGACGATGTACGTAAGTGCATGCTTTAACAGCGTACCCCGACTCTAGATATTGTAGGTGGAGTGTTGCGAAATGCCGGGATCGGCAATAGAGATATTGTCAGGAGTAAGTGACTGTGCGAAGGGAAACCGCCAGCCTTGAATACTGTGCTCTACGAGATTTATAGATAAACTAGACTTGCTAACCAGCCTTGCCCAGTGAAGTATTCACAGATATATTCGTACCGGAAGTTGACGCATTTAATGTCAGAATAGAATTTACAGATAAAATAATGAATTAAATATATAGTATAAATGACTTGGACGGTATAATGCTTAGTGTTTCTGTATAAACAACACAAACACATTGTAGTTTAAAGAGAAATTACTTTTATAGTACGTGTGTCTGTGTTGATATAGCGTTACCCCCTCATCCTCTCTCTTTAATGTATTTCTTTCTTTTACACGTGGAACTTATCGAAATTTTTGTTCAACTGTTTTCAGTAATATTTTTGTTTAACTGTTTTCACTAATAAAGAAATCTCGAAATATCTGCAAACTTCACAATGCACTTCAGGAACTAAGTATCCAAATATATATGTAAAAAGAATTAAGATAGAATATACAGTTTCAGCGATAGTTCGGTTACAAACAAACATCACTAGACTTTTAGTATTATATAGATGCTATGCCACTCCGTCATTTTCTTTGTAGACGTGTCTCTCAGTTGGCAGCAAACTGGTAACAACCCATTACCCAGAGACTGAAGGCGCTGCTGATGAAGAAAACAAAACATTGGCAATTTCCGGTTCATAACCCCGCTGAACGTTAGTACTTTGAACAATATTATGGTTTATAAATGTTTATAAACTGTGCAGTGATAATTATTTAGTAACTCATTAAATAATCATTTCAAGCTGATTGAACATAGCTTTATTACTTTTCAAAATAAAAACAAGAATCTGTTGAATGAAAATAATTGACCGTAACGGAAAAATATAAACATTAAAATTCGAGGTGAAATTGGATTAAAAGCTGTATAAGATAATTCGCTTGTATACGTGAAAATAGGTATAATGATTGCGGCGAAGGAAAAAACCGTTTTAAAAATCAAGACTTTAAGAAAAATATATTGTAAAAGATGAAATTAAAAATAATAATTAATAAAGGGCGAATGGCTATTAGCAAAAAAGTATATAATAAATACAAAAATATTTAAGTAAGTACACCATAAAAAGGGGACGGTGATGGTGGAATATTTAGAAGCAAAATAGAAAGAGGGAAAACATGGGAGCTAAGTTAAAATATGCTAATAGTAACCACTAACAACTTGAATAAAATATGGATACAGAAATAGCACAGTTGATGGCGGAAGTGGAAGCGATTGTAGAGCGATTAAAAATCCTCACGTTTATCACAGTAGGTTTATCACGTTTATCACAGTAGGTTTATCACGTTTATCACGGCTGTCGGATGATCGATCACGTGAAACTCTGAGCAACAAGTTGTGAAATATTTTGAGCTTCAATAAAATATTATTTTGTTCTACCTTTGTTATTCAAATGCTATTTTCCTCACTTTGTTTTGCACTTTTCTACTCGCATATGCGTATACTGCTCATCTGATAATTTTTAGTGGTATTCTACAAGAGGAAGCAGTAAGAGCTGAAAATGAAGTTATATCCGTTGAGATTTTAAGTCAGAAACATCCCAATTCCATTGAATGTTCAATAGTTAAAAACATTGATTGAAGAAACGGAAAATTTTATTCGCAGAACGACGAGGTGGCACGCTTATTCTTTTGACACGTGATTGTGGTAAAATTGCATGTATGAATTTAAATATAGAAAACCCTCTAGCAATTGAGAACTTAGAACGTTTTGAAAGAGTAAAAGAAAATTATGCGAAGTGAAAAACAACGTTTAGAGTTCTCTTAAATAACGTTTAAATTTTCTGCGAAATTCCGACAAATTACTCACCCCATCTAATAAGACTAAGAACCTTTACATTGTTGACAAGTTCATCGCTAACTGTATTACTGATACTTATAAGAAGGTGGACCTAACTTTACCCCATGAGGGGAATCTAGAAGGAAAAAGAAAGGCTACCAACCTAAACGATAGTGATAGAGCAGAATATCTTCCCAAGTTTTTATTACCCTTAACTTAGTCTCTCTTAATTAGGGTTAGAAATAGTATGCAACTCCTTTATGGTGAAACAGCACATGTTGCAGGAATATTAAAATATTGTGGACTTTTACCTGTCTATAACAAGAGCTCTGCTTCAATAGGCCCTGGATTTCGCAACGCCATATGTATTCGTCAGTGAGATTGTACATTGATACCATCCTGTACGTCAGGATATGGTTACTGTGTATTAACGGCAGTGCATTATTCGATGTAGCTATTGATGTATATGATGGAGAAGAATTATTATGCATGCTCACAAGGGTATATATTCAGAATTGCTTACGCCCAGGCTTCCCATATTTAAGTGCGAGTGTATACAAAGCTGGCAACCTTATTATTATTATTTGCGATATGAATCGGCATGAGTTCGGTTGACTTAGAAATAATCTTAATGCATTCTTCTAGCTTGCGGTTGCTACGAACCTTAGTAGAGGTCAGTATTTAGACATCGCTTTACATCTGCAATGTAAGAGTTTTAGGCCTTATCTAAAGAAGTACTATTCTATACTAAGGATTCCAGATCTCACAGAACTAGAACGTCGAAGGATTTGTGGTTCAGCACAACATTTAGTCTAAATGTCAAGACTAATACACCTAGAGAGTTTAGTAGCCAGGCATTTTCCAGGTGCCCTTAGAATATTTAATAAAAATCTGAAAGTTAGCTATCTTTGGTGTAAAATAGGTGTCTCATTTTGTTAACAAACACACTGGGATTGAACTTAGCACTGCATGATTGCGAGTCAAACTTCTTCATGGCGCCTTTTTGCATCTCATTAAACGTTAAAAATTATCTGCCTTGGTATCTATTATGTAGCTTAGGATCAGTTAAAAAATGAAAGAGTGAGCGAGCATTATTCGAACATATATCTGATTAAATTGTTCCATCCGTGACCACCCTGTGTTGTAAATCTTCTAAGGCTGCGTCTTTATTTAAAACGCTAAGTTCTAATTTGAGGCTGATTTGACTGATCGATCTAGTAGGTTTTCCGTCCATGTATAAGTAACTTTCTTGAACTATTGTAAGAGGAGGATGCGAACCAATTAGACATTCGGTCAGTTCTATATCCCATCGAGTCGATCACTTAGTGTCGCTTTAAAAGAAGATATCAATTCATTTGAAGTGTCCTTAATTAACGAAAATTTGAGTTGTAATATAAACAGAGAATAGAATATGACCATTTGATGAATTATTATACATTTTTGTTTTAATTAGTTCACCTTCAACAAGTCTGCAAAATATTGACAGTGAAATGCTGACATCTGCTTTCATGCTAGAATCGACTCCAACATTTGGGCCATATATTCGGCACCATATTAATTTTTAGTTGAAGACAGAAAATAACAACAAAAATGAAAAAATAGAAGAAGAAATAATTGTTATGAAAGACAATTGGAAGTTAGCAGAATGCCAACCAGGCAACTTGATTTTGCGCTCTTGGCACTCTTATTGTTCCATTTTCTCATCAAGTCAAAGAATGAACGAAACCAATGTGAGGTGTGGGGAGGGTGTGTGTGAAATTACTGTGTAATACTAAGTTTCATTCTTTTACATTCTGACTTTAAATCTCGTCTGTGTTGATTTTTTTTTTCATTTTTCAGGGGTCGATTAAATACGTAGTAATCATATTTCCGTATACTGGGATCGATTGAATCCATTCCATTTTCCCTCTATTTTTGAGATCTTGTGCCTTTGTTAGAAATCAACATTATTCGACAAAAGATGACAAAGCATATCAGAAGCAATAGAGACCTAGACAGGATGTCTGATAATAATTTGTTTCATTTCATCATGTCTGCGTTCAAATCTCACATCGATCAATTTTGCCTTCATCTTTTTGAACTCGATATAATTGGATCGATTCATAAACAAAGATCGATTCAATTGACTATCGTTACACACAAATTGGTGGCTTTGTGCCAATGTTACAAACGATTATTTACTTCCCTTAAAGGGGAATTGGAGTGTCAGATAGTACTCCAAACGGAATGTATTACATTATTTACCATAGTTTCCAGCGTCGTTGACGCTTCATTCTCGTACACGCCCCTAATTTTAACTTGAAATTTCTGAAACAAATACACTGAAAAACTTTCACATTCTTTACTAAAATATTTTGTTAATGGTTTAGTGACCTATAACTCCAGTTGATCACTTGTAATCTGTAGTTTCCTTCTACATTTACTGTATGGAGGAGACACGCTAAGTTTAGTATAGACAACACTACTCTTTTGCTTAAAATTGGTTATGAATAACTTAACCTTCGCTCTCAAGGACGCACGGTAAATTTAGGAAACGTATTTTAGGAAAACAATGGCGTCCTTGGCTCCGGGTATTACTTTAGCTTTATATTTTTGCTCTGCTTCTCGTTTCCAGATTTGATTTTACTTTCCTCATCACGCAGGTTGATAAATTATGACCATAATGACCATTTCATATTTACAAATGTTTGGCTTTAAACCGATGTAAGTAATATTTTATTTGTTATATTTAGAAATATTTCAGTACTAAATAACATAGCAAATAAAAGCTAACATGACGGTGAGTTGTTCATGCCGTTTCTAATGGTGTTTATAAGACAAACACATGTGGGTAGGAAGCATAAGAAAATCAAAATCAGACCAGCAACATTGTTTGATTAGCAGATTGTTAAAATCAATGTTCCTGTGTTCATTACACCATTTTAAACCGCTGTTGTAATTTGAAACATTAACAATATCTAATAAACGATCCACTTTAATACATTTCAAGTGACAAAAGAAATTATTACAACTCCGTAAAACTTTGCTTTAACGATGTAAATTGATGTATTTTATCTGGAAGTCATGGAACGTTGCACACATACATATTAAAACACTCGCGTACACACATTCAAACACATAATATATTTTTAAAAAATGTCATTGAATTTAAAGAAATATTCTATTCAATGTTCAGTTATCAGTTGTGAAATAAATACTGCCTTAAAAAACAATGTTATTTAGTTCGACATATAAGTTAGCAAGAGATTATAAGGAATGCATCACTATCTAATTTAAATTTTTAATCATTAGAATTGTGTATGAATGAATGAATAGAGATTTCCATTGTAAATTTGTAAATGCTTTTCCTCGAGATATAAAATTAAACAAAAAAGAAATGAACGAATCATCCACTTATTTAACAAACTCATTTAGAATTCTTTGCAATAGAAAAATCATAAAATGCTACCGAAAACATTTATTGCTTGCTGTTCAATAACTATTCATCATTTATAGATTAGGGGAAACATTGAGGTTGCAGTGAAGTGTTGAACCGTCGTTAACTAACAAGAACATATTTCCTTTTTAGAGTGGCAAAAAGGAGAATAATAGATAAATAAGGATATAGTGGTGTGCATGTATTTCCCAAGCGTTGTACAATCACTTTATGGACGAATACAAACTATATGCAGTGTTTGATATGTAGAGATAGATCAAACCAGGCTATAAAGATAATGAGCACCGGACAATTAATTCTAAGGATCAACATTCACATCACTTTTCTAACGCAGCGTATCTCGTACAATATCAAGCTATTTGATCCACAAATTAACCTCTGCATTTCCATTTCGAGGTGGAAGATTAAATGCTTTTTATTAATGGCATTGTCAGAGGAAGACAGCTTCCTTGACACTTCATGTGTCTTGGCGCGGCCATGTGAAAAATGAAGAGATTCTAATAAGAGCCGAGTCAGAGACACTACAGAGGATGGTCGTAGATGCTGCCTGGCTGGCCATGTTCTGCGCCTGCCTGGCCATGTTCTGCGCCTGCCTGGCCATGTTCTGCGCCTGCCTGACGAACGACTCTCAAAAACAGCGATGAGTTGGACCCCACCTGGCGGCATACGGAGACGGGGTTGCCCATAAACCACCTGGCGAAAAACGTTCCAAAAAGACCTGTTGGCAGTCGGCATCACCTGGCATAGACGAGAGAAGGCTGCCGCTGACCGCGACCGTTGACGAGTTCTTACTGCTCGATGCGCCGAACGACGCGGAAGAACCTGAGACTGAGAAACCGTTCTGAGCATAACTCCCTTTAAGCAAAAGTTATGCTCAGACCGGAAAGTCCCCAAAGGCACCTAAAGGGCAAAATATAGTTTTAACGCAGATTACAGATTTAATATACTACCCAATAATAATAATCTTTCCAACAGGTTTCCCACACAGTTTTCATCTACTAAATTGCACTCACAATACTTTCAGATATCATATGTTAAAAGAGACTTGCTCGAACCCGTATCTATGTAGTTGCGAAGCAAATTTCGTGACATAGCCCTGACTGCTCACACACGTAAAGAACTGGGTAGACTAGATTCAATTCACACCAGTATACTTCAGATATTTATTTATGAAGTCATCAGGTATTGAGAGATTTGAAATAAAAAAGTTATGTATTTAGCAGAATTCTCTAGCATAGCTACCTACTCTTCCTTCTAACAGTTATAAATACTTGTAATGGTGATTTATAGTCTCCTGTGAGTCAAGTGGTAGTAACACCAGATCAAATTAAGTTATTTTACTTCTTTGGAAATATTTATAAGTTTGCTTTTGGTTTCATTTAACTAGACACAAACCATATATATGTTATTGCAGTTTATTCTCAGTACAAGTTTGATCGAGCATACTTATGAGGAAAGGTATTCTAGTCGTGACCTTTCAGTATACTTTCCGGTATAGTGTTTAACTATTCCATATTATTATAATATACTTTTCAATATAATATATTGAAAAGTATGTTATAATAATTCCACCTCATATCGTTCTCTATCTTTTCAAGACGATAGAGCGCGATAAGAGGTGACATCTGACTGCTGTGTGTGGCAGGTTGAGGGAACATTAGCTTCATCCTCACTGTCTAAACGTTCTTCATATTTTAACGGGCAAGCAGAAATGAGATTTATACATTTCTCATCATACTTATTGGAATAAATGAGGAGCTGTGGTTAAACCCCGATGTGTTGAATCACATTCGAATACTTTAAAATGACACCAGGACGACGCCTGTGAGCGCCTTTGGTAAGATGTAACCCAGTACAAGCTTTGCATGGTCAGGTGGTCGGAGACTAATTCAACATCTCTGCAAAACCTGTTTGTGTAAAAAATGACTGTTTTGGACATTTTACGAGATGAAAACCAAAGATTGTGAAAGAGCATATGAACACAGGAGCGTCAAGGGCTCTCCAATTTATTTTCATGCATGTTTGTGCCAAATGCAAACAGAAGGTTTTTCAAATTGCGTGCTGGAGTAAACCCATGCATCAATGGTCACGTTTCGACGATCAGAAATGTGATATCCAGCAATGTCGCTGAGGGAACCCCAGTCGTCTCGATCGTCTTACCACTGGTCCGCAAAGACACTGACGAGAGATGGCGGCTGATCGTCCGGCGTAGCTTTCTGTCACTGTAATCCAAGATCAGCACAACTCACAATCGTCAGAACAACTCACAATCGTACATGTTCAAAGCACAAACAAATGGCAACCTTTTCTTCGCAGTAGATCGAGTATCATGCGCCTGTCACAAGGAAATACTGTCACTTCCAGAATGTTGTCACACAGCAAGTGTAATATAGGCGGGAGTAGTCATAAATCTCCAGCCACTTTCACGAATGCATTGTTACCATTTGTAAGAGATAGGGTATTGACTATTAAAAAAGGAAGAACACCTTCGTAATAATAGGAAGATCCTAACGGAATGAAATAAGAGGCCCTGGGTGACCATCACATTGCTGAACGGAAAGTGTCTGGATCAAATTCTGTCTGCGGCACGTCATTATATGTGCACTTATATCATTTTGCTCTCAAAACCTCTAGCAACACGCTAATCTTTTGCAAAGCATATTGATTCACATGATCTGTTGATGATCTTCCAATTTCGTAGCCTTGAGCGCATTAGAAATACATTTCTTCTTGGTTAAGAGGTTTGCAAGGCAAACTAACTAAGATGAAACTTTCGTACATTCCAGATTAGACTATTTTGCCGGTAAGTATCAAGGTACCTATTGATAAATAAATACGATAGAGCAGGTATACTGCGTTTCAGGAAGCAGTGGCAACATTGATTAGTATTGACAATTGTACTTTGGAGAAAACTGGTGCTGTACCAAAGAGATTAGTCCTAAATGAGCTTGATAAAAACAAATGCGAAGTGTGGGAATGAGACATGACACTGATGTAATTGTTTTGGGGTTGTGTAGTCCTAGCTCAAACTTGATTGATAGGACTTTAGATTATATTATCAAATATAATCTTCCCTTTTTTTAAAGACAAGATGATAGAGTTATTAGGAGGAAGGTTTATCTGTTATTTCTAGAAGGTGGAATGACTACAGAGAAATTCTGTTAATTTTGATATATTTCTAAATAATATTAAATGGATGATTAAAGTGGGTTGGTCTGAAAAAGAAATCCTAGACGGTTCTTGGATTTGACTTATCGAGATGTTTCCTCCCATATCCAGCTGCATGCAGCAACCTAACTTGTTCGATATACTTTTATGTAAGCGACATGACCGTTCTCACATAAAGAGGAAGTTGATAAACGAAAGGTTATTTATCATATTACTTTCTGTGCACGTTATATTATTTATCTTCCAATTTGTAAAGTATTTAAAACTACTGAACTCTGATTGATTTCGTCTACAAAATTATTTCCTCACGAAACTGCTACAGGATGTTTCACCTTTCACTTTTCTTTCTCTTCAATATTCAGTGCATTGCATTTAAATGTCATCTGTTCTGAATGGCTGTCTAGGAGTTTCAAATTCATTGACAGGCCACATTGTGTATTAGTCAAATCTGATTCTTTCCAACTCAATAACCCTGGATGTAAGTGTTTCGAAACAAACTAGAACGTTGTTCAAGTATGACTGAGCAACTTAAACATATCCACTTCTCACAGCAGTTATTGAATTAACTACGCTAGAGTTCATTTCAACCACTTTTTCTTCTGGACAATTTGAAACGTATATAATAATTTAATTAATATAAATATAAACAGTTCAAACTGTCTATGCACTTAGCAATAGTAGTTTCTCTCATATATTTAATGTTGCTGTTAGCATATACCCAACGTCTCTCTCTATTTCTACTTTTCAAATTTGTTTCAATATTTATCAGAAATTAATTTTGTGACCAAGAGAGCTATACTGAGTACATTTCCCAAGATCACAAGAACTAATGAGGTATCTTGTACGTAGTCACTCTACTCGCTTAATATAGCTACAGTAATTGTTCTGTAATTTTAAAATGTGTACACATAATACATTGGAAATCTAAATCTTTATCAAACTTAGATTAACATAAACAATAGTTTATACAAAGATATCATTCTTTACGAATTCGTTATGGCAAGATGCCAACAAAATTCAAATCAGAGCCAGAAAGATTGCATTTCTATCCTAGAAACTTAATTTCCGAAAAGTAAACTAACAAAGAATACACTCCTGGATTTTTCAATATTACCGCTGTTCACAGCGATGGGTTAATTTTTCACTGGGTTTAAATGTAGATAAAATAGATAAATGAAAACAATAACGACGCCGATGTCATCAAGGTAAGCACCAGTCTGCTGAGTATCACATTACTAAACAACTGACAGAACTATCACTAACAGCAAAACCATCGACACAAGTATTAACCTCTCTGTGACAGTTAATGTTACCATCTCTAGCAGTAACAACATTAGCAAGAGGTTTGTAGGTTTGATGCTAGGACTAATTCGTTCATACGAACATAAAAACTCACAGGGTGACTGGTTTTGTTAAAGAAAACGACTGAGAAAAGTACGAAGAGTTCCCAAAAAGGAAAGTACAAAAGTCTCTTCAGCTATCTCCATGGAGGAGTTAGAAAATTCCGAGAGATGCACTGTAGGATACCAGTACGTAGACGTTAAGTCGGCGTGTAGAAGAGTCAACACCTATCTAGATGCCTAACTGAAATGTTGGAGAAGAAAGCCTCTTCATTCACAACAGGCATTATGAAATGATGAACTTTAGGTTTTTTTCTCTTAAGGTGAGGCGAAGTGCCACTCCCCCACTCCAAATGAGTGAGAAGAAGTTGTATTCCTTCTATCATGCATGAATCTGTGAATGACTAAATTGCCAGTGTTCGTTGTGCTGCATTAAAGACAAAGTGCATAATGGCTGGTATTAGCCGTTTTAGCTGATGAGAAGGAACAGATAATCCTGAAATTGCACTGGCTATAGCAGGAGGAATGGTTGTGAATCGAAAGGGATCGGAGAAATATCGAAAGCAGCCTCGAGTTGATTGACCTCCAGCATGGAACCCGGATGAGGACCATGTGCTAGATTTGTCGTGCCATAAATCAACTAAAGGTCTTCCAGCTGCAATAGAGGACAAACGAGGGAATATCTAGTCGTTTGTTAACCTTTGGATAACAACAAGAACAGTAGCAGCAAAAGCAAAAGTCACACAAGCAGCAACAACAAAATAAATAATTACATCTATGTGACCAACAAGAAAAGCAGCTGGAAATAGTAACCCCCATCCCACAAGAGAACAGCAGGTCCTAGTAACCTGACAAAATGATGTTCCTCAACACTGCATTTGTTTTCTCTTGAACAAATACAAACACACAAACGTGCAGATTTCTGTTCCCATTCTATAGCAAACCTTTCCGATATCACGTCGCTTTTCGCGGGCGAGACGAGGTGCCGTTACAAGAGGTTTTTAACAGAAATATTAGGGTAAAATGAGGCGCTACAAGCAGAAAATTAGAAGATTCAATAAAGAGATAATCAGCGACACATCCACAGTGCACTATCACTGCCATCACCACCATTGACACCATCACCACAATTGCCGCCTTCTCCACCCTAAGAACAACAACGGCATTCAAACACAACTACACCAATAACAAATGCAACACAAGGAAAATACAAACGGAGCACAAGCAAAAACACCTACAGATTGAACAAAAGAACAGCAACACCAACCGTCAGAAGCATAATAGCAGCCCACCATGAAGTTCACTGTCATAAATATAAGGGAGTTGACGAGTTTCATAGAAAAATGCACCAAAAATATAAAGTTATCAGGGGCTCCTTTATAGGATATCACTGAGTAGACTTCTGTTGAGAATATCGAATAAATCTACTTGGAACTAAGGAGGAAATCCCTAGAGAATATGGACATATTTCGGGAAAAAAAGCTGACAAAATCTTTTAGAAAACGGTTTCAAGGAATCCATGATTACCCAGAAGACAGGATCACACCTTTTCCTCTAAGATCAAAACTACACACTAATTATTTAATTATCGTTTTCCCTATTAACAATAACTGTACGTTATTGATTGCACGAATGCACACAAATTGGAATCGAACTTGAGACAAGTTTAAATGGCGAACAATTTTAAGGTGGGTAAAAGCGGTGAACATGATTCAAGTGAATTAATGTAAACTGACCTATACCCGCAAGTGAATTGACTTTTACTCAAAGTTTACGCATGTAGTACCTCAAATAGCAACTAGGAGAAGGTACTTTTCTTTTGTGGTAGGGCAACCATGGATCTGTGCAGTTCCTAGATTGTCCCTAGGCGTCTGTCATCTTATTGGGTATTTTTATTGTTATTTACATTATTGCTTGCCGTTGTTAATTTCTTTTTTTAAATTCTATGTAAATTCCCTTACCAACCACTATACTCAATTTTATTTCTGCATATCAACCTTAACCTTACACTATTCTCTTTCTCCCGTAAATGTATACCATACAGATGCAGACTATTCAATTTCACTAGTCTCGCAGGGCCTGCAAGTGTCAAGGAGCAAACACCTCGAATTCGTAAGTTAAACTTCACACAACGCGTTGTGACGTTAGAGAAAAAAATACACGTACACACATATATACATGTGCTGATTAAGTAATCACTACTAATGTTTATTTCGTAAAAAATACTATAATTGGTTTTCAGGAATAGTCAGGAATAGCCAGGGATTAGAAACAATATAGAGAAGTAAACATTTTCGTTGTTGCTGTGGTTGTTGTTGTTTTTGTTGTTGTTGTTGTTATTATATGTAAATCCCACACTTTACGTCTGTCTTTGTATTTTCCCACCTCACCCATCACCCTGGTGACAAATAAAATAAATCATTGGGTTTTTCCACGAGGACCTCCAATCGCCACCCCCTATTGGGAGATTTTATATTTTATATTTATTTTTGTAAAAAAAAAAATCACACGCTTCAAAACCCATTGTATCGTATTGTATTGACTTTTCATGTATCTCTTTGTCATCCCTTGTGGCTAATAATAAAATCGATTATTATTATTATTGTTCAGTAGTTTTATTTTTGTCACGTGCTTACACTGCACTAACGAGCGCAGCTCTGTGCGCCTTGGGTATGTGCTGTGGTTTGTTTTGGTGTTATTTTCACTGCATTGATAGTGCTTTGCGTAGGATGTGTACAGTGCCTAGTAGTGCTATTTTCTGTATGTTATACATATTTGTACGTTCTGGTGTTTTGGCTATGTAGTTTTCTGTATGCTTTTTGATCATACCTAATGCATCTATTATTATGGGGATTGTTTCTGTTTTTAGGCTCCACATTCGAGTTATCTCTATTTTCAGATCTTTGTATTTTGAGAGTTTTTCCGTTTCTTTTAGGGAGACATTGTCATCTGTTGGGATTGATTCTTCAATGAGAAGGCATGTTTTTCCTTGATGGTCTATTGGCTTTGGTCTCCCTATCTTTGTGTATTGGCATGTCCCAGAGTATGGTTGCTTTGTCATTTTCTGAGATCTTTTCTGGGGTATGCCTCTACCATCTTTCTTCTGTGGTCATTCCATAGTATTGGCATAGCTTCCAGTGTACATAGGTCCCAACTTTGTCATGTCCGTGGATATATTCCTTCATAGCCAGGACTGGGCAGCCAGAGAAGATATGAATTATTTTTTCTTCTCTATCACCACATATTCTGCAATTACATTAATATTTTTCTTCATTATATGCTTCTGGTAGTTCCTTGTGGGGAAGCTTTGATCTTGGACTGCAATCAAAAATCCTTCAGTCTCTGCTTTGAGTCCTGAGCTTCTCAACCATTGTTGGGATTTTACTATATCTCTTTTCTGTTTAGCTTATCCCAGTATTTGCCATGTAAGGGGTTTTCTTGCCATCGTTTTATCATAGTGGTTTGTTGCTCAAGTTTTAATTTAAATTTTAGCTTCTTTAGAGCTTTTGTTGTTTGTTGTTGTTCTTCTTCATAGTTGTCAGGTATTATTATTTCTCTTTTGTATTTTTCTGCTTTCTTAAAGACAGGAAGCAGTGTTTGGTTTTGTTCATGTTTTGTGGCTATTTGCACCAGTTTTGTTTGGTTCTCAGTTAGGTATTTCTGTAATCCTATAGTGGTTCTTTTGTAGTAGTTTTCTAGTTGTATTAGGCCTCTACCACCTTCAATTCGTTGTATATATAACCTTTCTATGTCAGATTTTGGGTGGTGTATTCTAAACGCCGTCATTAATTTTCTTGTTTTCCTGTCTAGTTTGATTAGTTCATTTAGTGTCCAATTAAGAATATTGTAACTGGAACTTATAACTGGAACAGCTAGTGTTTGGTGTTGCCGTTGTAGCAGGTGTTGCTGTTGTTGCTGGAGTTGGTGTTGTTGTTGGGGTTGCTGGTTTTGCTGGTGATGGTGATCATTCGTCATTTACTGGTTTTGCCGCTCCAGTTGTTGATCATGTCGTTGTTGTCGGGGTTGGAGCTGCTTTTGTTGCTGATCGTCGCTGGTTTTGTTGTTGAGGCTTTTGGGGACCTGGTGTTGACAGTAAGTGATTTCGACGGTTCCCTGCCTTCTGTTGAGGGCAGAAATCTCCTAAGTGGCCTGTCGCCTCACACAGGTGGCATTGTGGCCTTCTACCCTCAACCATTAGGCGTAGCTCTTCCTCTCTGGAAGGCGAATGAGGTATGGGATCTTATGGATCACGTCTTGTTTAATGTGGAGTAACACCTTCACACTGGTTCCAAACCAATGTTCCTGTCAGGTCCTATTCACTTCCTGGAGGCCGTTACTCTCTTCCAATACAATGCACGCTAACACCATAGATTTATATCCGGCGGAATTCCTGCTATCTCTGTGCACGATTCTCCTTCCCAAATATGATGGGTGGAGCACATATTTTCTACTACAGCAGGGAACGACAGAGTTTTTGGAAGCCAGAATTTCATATTTGAAGAGCATTGTAATGCTCGAAAACCGTTTTGCTTCCGATACGTTCTGAATGTTGGGAATTATCTCTTTCCGTCCACATCTGCCTGACTAACCGTCTCCAGCCGCTTTGTGCTCGTGGAGATACTTTTGTATTGGATTGTAATTTTTTTTGTGTTTCTGCCAACACCTCGTGAGGGATGGCAATGTCCGCCCGCGTTTTCTCCAGCCTAATGAGTTTAGTTGCCTCAGCCAGACAAATTTCTTTCTGAAGCAGGTCCATTTTGAAAAGCTCTTTGCTTTTCCTAGCCTTTACTGCAACTGATGTTGTTATTGTTTTCGTTAATATTATTCATTGAGGTGGTGGTGGTAGCGGTGTATGCTGCGGTCGTCTTTGTAGACTCGCTGGCATGTTCCATTTGATTGCTGGTAATTCAATTTCGTAATTTGAATTATCCCCGAATCTGCTGCTGTTATTTGTTGCCTTGGTAATTAGTTCCACTAGTCTCTGAACCTGGTGCTCGACTCCCCTCTAATTTGTGCGTAGAAAGCAGAGGGAACTACCATGTCTTGCCCCTTTCTATCTATAGTGCCTCTTACTTCCTCTTCCATGTCTTCCGACAAACCTAGCTTCGCCAAATTTTGTTTTAAAATATATTTTTTGAAATAAATTGAATTGTTTTTTTTTTCCGAATTTGGGGCCCCGAAAAGGCAAAAACAGGGAAAATAACCAAATTTATGCAAAGTGGTGCTTTTAACAAACGTTTTGTAACAAAATAATTAATAAACAACTTATGGAAACAACGTTAAAGACAAAAAAAAACTACGCGTAGACAAATGCCTGTATTACTTTCGCTATAATAATAATTATGATATTTTATTTATTGGCTACACGGGCTGAACACAAAACAAATAAGGACAATACAACACAAGGGACAAGTGCGCTGTGATAAAATATCGTGTACAAAAAAAAATAACAATAACTATTAACAACAAAATTAAACAATAAAATTCCACAAAAGTGGGAGAGTTCCTTTAAGGGACAACCAAGGAACCCATCACGTCCTGGTTATCCCGACCGCCAGGGGTGCCTCTCTCCTCAACTTCTCCGGTTTAGAAACGACAATTCAGGGTAGTCCATTTCACACAGGCCATCCTCGCCACATTCACCCACCTTTCAACAAAATACGGAGGGCGGGGGCGCAGTACTTCTCTCTCCATCCTCACTTCCCCTTTCAAGTGGAACTTGAAAAATTCGATGAGGTCTCGGCCAAAGAAGGGGGTATCTGTCTTCAGGCCTTTGAATCTCGTCCACCACACCATCTCCTTCGTCACAGCCACCAGCCAGGAAAGCTGCCTTTCCTTCAGAAGGATAAGAATCTGAAGAAATGCTGCTTAGTATTTTTGTTTGAATAATAATAGTTTCTAATTAAGAAGCACGGTTGTGAATTTGGGTAAACTTGACTCCTGCACTAGACAGGTACTTTATAATGAGGAAGAACATGAACAGCTGATCTGGGCAGTATTTGAACGCTAACCACAAAGAGAAGTAATAAATGCAAGCTGGAATTTATTCTTCTCTTTTACCATATGTCAGTCCACTGATTGCTCTCAACACGATAATTTCTTTGAAATGTTACTCTTTTCTGCAATAGCACTGTCTCTATACTGGCTAATGTATTTATAAAAGTAGTAGTAGTAGTAGTAGTAGTAGTAGTAGTAGTAGTAGTAGTAGTAGTAGTAGTAGTAGTAGTAGTAATACGAAAATCTTGTGTGTCTCAAATATATAATTTATTAAAAAAATTACGAAATGATTTACATTTCTAGAAACGGGAGCTGAAAGAAAATAGCAATATTTCAGGGGATTCTGTCATTGTCGTTAGTTGATTCATATTTGGATATAAAGACGGTTTATGCATAAATCTTTCAGTAAATTCTTCATATTTGGTAGAGGAGGCAAAAAACAAATTGAAACAGAAAAAGTGTGTTCGCAGGCGATGTTTTGTGTGTATGTAAATGTTTGTGATTGCGCCTTGTCTGTTTGTATTTGGAACCTATGTTTTTGTAACTGTATATATGTTTACGTGTATATGAGTATACTTATACAAGTGTGTGTGTAAATGTATATTTATGTATGTATGTGTGTGTGCGTGCGTTTCATGAATAGATTCGTGATTAGCAAATTTCATAACCTCTCGGAAAACACGTAGTGACTTTGTGAGTAATCAATAGCTTTGAAACGCTGATGATATTTAAGCATCCCTGTTTTGGAAATTTACTATGACATATTATAGTTGAAACACGTTTCTTATGAAAAGTTCGTTGCTTGCATTTTTGTATGTTATATAAAAAAATAAAAACAAACTATATAAAATAAAACAAAAATATCCGCTATATTTGACTTTGCCAGGAAACGATGGAAGACTCTTCCTTAGTTTAATAGGCATAGGAACCAACTCTCCTTATACTTTGTCATAGAAAGAGATGCTTAAATTAATGTGATCCGAGGGCCTCTGCATATTTCAATATAAAAGCGGAATGATCACAGAATTCTTTTGATCCCTAGGTCTGCCCCTGGCGAAAGATGTACAAAGCGAAAACACTCAAAAACCACTACGAGCCCAAATGATACATGAGGCACTGGGATATGATGTTATCATATAATGGATCTGCTAGATACTTAAATAACAATCTTAACGATGCACTAATTCAATTGTATATATAAGGGGAGAGTACTGTATGTTGCCTATTACGCTATATATTTGAATATTCTGTATAGAGTAAACAATAATGTGGTACGTGAATATTCGTATATCCTGATAATAAGAACTTCAGACAGGACACAGACTTGTGTGTTTAGCAGTGTCTGTGTGTGCATGTGTGCATGTGTGCATGTGTGCATGTATGTATGCATGTATGTATGTATGTATGTATGTATGTATGTATGTATGTATGTATGTATGTATGTATGTAT
>JAOPUL010003032.1:12616581-12627511 GCA_027564515.1 Octopus rubescens | reverse complement strand
GTGCACTAAGATAACGACCACTGAGCAGTGGCAATGGACAAGGGAACGGCAAAAAAAAAAACAAGTATACAATATACAAACAAAGCCACAATTAAAAATCAATCAACATCATACAAACCAAAATCAGGGCCTAACGTCTAGCGACAAGGTGGATGAACGAACGAGGGACAAAGACAAATCGACAGAATGTGGACTTACAAACAATTGGAAAGGAAGATACAAAGAACAACCATGCGACACGAGAGGAATGGACAATCAGCACCAAATCGACAGTATATGAACATACAAACAATTTGAATGAATATACAATATATACATTTATTAAAGCTCCAAATTGATTTTCACGAAGTGCTCCTCAGAATTTCACGTTCCAGTTCGTCGGACAGTTGTGATCCATACTGAATCAAAATTATGATTTCACATGTAATATAATTCAATTAAACGAATAAGCATATAAGATTGATTGGGTGCCTGATTTTCAAAATATACCGGCCTGGTATTCTTTACCGGTTGGCTGGGTGGTGGGGTGCAAAAATTAACAGTAAAATGTAAATATGTAAATATATAATGCAATCGAAAAAATCTTGTACAGAAATAGAGTGTATGCATGGGGGGGTGATGAATGCCAACAAATATATATATATATATGTACATCTAGATAAACATACACACATATATATGTCGACAATGTTTTCGCAAGTACATAATTTGTGCACACTCATACACATGTATATAGAAACATGCATACATACACAGTACATATGATACAAAATATACAAGTATAAAGTTACATCATCGCGGGTGAAAGAAAAGAGAACGGAAATAATGAAAGGAAGAAAAAGAAAGGAAAAATGATGTCAGCAATATTTGCCAGCGAAAGGTAGGGGTGGGGAGGTGAAAGTAATGTAAGCGAAAGAAAGAAAGGGGTAAGAGAAAGAGGCAAGAAAAGGAATGAAAGAGCGACCGGTTTGCGCTATATATGGGTAGAGGGAAGTAGGCCATTAGAGGAACACTAAAGTGTAGTGAATTTTGAAAGAAGTGTACACAGTGTATACATGCACACACACACACATACATTCACACTAATGTATGTGTGTATACGGGCATAATATTGCTATATGTAAAATGCCCTAGCGTGTGTGATATCCCCCCACACACAAACAGAATACATGTTAAATTTCCACGAAAGACATCAAGGTTGACAAGCATACGTGAATGGCAAGGATATTGTAGTGGTATGGAAATTAGAATGTTATGGCATTATTTTGCTCATGACTAAGCACCATTCATAGTAGGAAAGTACCTCATTTGATCCACACCTCAGAATTCTACATATGCCTTCCCAATAGAATGCATTTGACCAGCAATAAATCAGTTGTTTGCGGAAAGTAATATAATCGAACATATCGATTTTTAATATAATCGATATCCAGTGGACACTCGATAGTCGACATAGAAGTGCAACAAACGAAATATCATGTGGTATTTATCCAAGACCAGGCTGCGGTTAACTCAGCTTTTTGTACGTCTGGGTTGATAAAATTGATTATAAATGCTTTGTCTCTATCTAATAAATCAGGCTGTCCGGAAAGTTCTGAGTGATTTAAAGGTTAGTGCACTTCATGCAACAATCCTAATCTTAGAATAACTTTTATTTCAGAATTGCTTGCAGTATTGAAGCCCATCAGCTAAGTTCCACATTAAAAATCAGCAAATATTTTACTCCTCTCAGTCCTAATTCCCATTTAAAATGGATAACCAAAAGTTGTATATTAGCTTTTCTTATTAGAAAATTATTAAAATGCTGCGGAAACGTGTAAAATCACTGGATGAGTCTATGGTGAAGATGCCTTAGCTGAATCAACTATTCGAAGATGGTTTGCAGAATGTAGACATAGTGAGTTCAGCTTGGAAGATGACAGTCACTGTAGAAGACTCTCAATCTTAGATGACAATATTTGAAGGTATCCATTGAAGAAAACTCGAATATTACGACTGGAGAACTTGCAGATAAACTGAAGGTTTCCAAAAATACCGTTGAAGAAGAACACTTCGTGAAACTAAGGTATGTTTCCCACTATTATGTTTGGGTGGTGCCTCACAAACTGTCAGAACAAAACTGAATGGACCGGTATTCCATATGTGATATGCTTCTGAAACGCAATGGAAATAAACACTTCCTGAAACAACTGTTAACTGGAGATGAACAATGGATTTTGTACGATGTCATAGGGAGAAAAAGAGAATGGGAGTTTGGGGGAGGATCCTCGAAAACAATTTCCAAAGCAGAATATTCATTAAAAGATGCCTTGCTTTGTGTCTGGTGGGATTTCAAAGGCATTACTTACTATGAGCTACTCCCACAAAATCAGACCATCAATACTGATGTGTACTGCTGTCAGGTAGTAAATTTGAATCAAAAGATCAAGGAATTGAGGCCAGCATTCTGCAACAGGAAAGGAGTTGTATTCCACCAGGAGAATACCCGACTGCATGTATCTTTGGCTACCCATAAAGTGTTGCCTGAACTTTGGTGGAATCTCTTGCTCCATCCAAAAATAGTCCCCTGGCATTGCGCCATCTGACTCTCTCACTCTCTGCAGATCTCTCTAAAAGGAAAAATCATTTAATGATTTAGATGGTGTCAAGACAAACTTAGATAAGTTCTTTTCCATTATTGTGCTAAAAAAACGTTAAGAACTTTCTGGACATATATATACCCACCAACACAGACTCAGACACAAACAGGCACGCAACAACACTCCCACACACAGAGGTATATATACAAACAGATGCAGCAACAATTACATACAACTATAAGCGCCCCGTTAATGTCATAATCTCCTCGATTTGCACATAACAAGTTCCTCTTTAAGACGAAGTCTCGAGAATTTTTTCATCAACGAAAACTAGTAGATAACTGTGAATGAACACCTACCCACTCCTTCACACCACTGAATAAGTACTAGATTAGAATCAAGGGAAAATATGGAACAAATAACAGAGGTGACTACATAAGATGCTCTCACAATTCCACGTGATTTGTTCATCGGCTACAAACAGAAATCCAGCAATACTTGGTGAGATTTAAATCTAGTTTCTCGTAAACATACTGAAAATATGTGGCTGTGTGGTAGGAAGCTTACTTCTTAACGACATGGTTCTGGATTCAGTCTATCTGCGTTGGACCTTGGGTAAGTGTTTTCTGCTATAGCCACGGGCCGACCAAAGCATTGTGAATGGATTTGGTAGATAAAAATTTAAAGGCCATCATATATATATATAATAAATAAATAAATGGGCGATCGACAATGTTTTCCACTGGTCTTTCAATTGCTAAAAACTATCTATCGGTCGCAACTCCAGGTAGATAAAGCAACGTGAAATAATGTGTCTTGCCCAAGGACATAAAAACACATCACCCGGTTCGGGAATCAAACTCATATATATATACGTGTGTGTGTGTATGTGAGTATGTGTGTGTGTGTTTGTGTCCACCACCGTTTGACAACCGATAGAATAAGTACCAGACTTAAAAAGAATATAAGTACTGGGGTCGATTTATTCGACTAAAAAATCTCCAAGGCCGTGCTATCACATGCCACCAGTCTAATGACTTAAATAAGTAAGAGATAATATATGTATAATAGTGGAGTGCCTCAGAGAACTGTATTGGGGCAGTTGCTGTTTATGGTAGCCCTTTCAGATATGCTATCAGTCGCACAAACTGCCACATTTACTAGCCGTCTATAGTGAGGACCATGTGAGGACTTGGGATTCAAGGGCCTAGAGCTATTTAATGCCTTGCTAAAACATCTGAGGGATCTCCATACTGTAGGGGTATATGAATTCAAGAAACAACTTCACCTCCTGCTAGCCAAGGTCCCAGATGAACGGATATCACGTCAAAGGAGAGCAGCAGTGTCGAACTCCCTCCTTCATCTATCGCATAAGATTGGCCATTGAAAAAGGTGATCAGACAGGCAGTGGTCCAGCATAGCGACACCCGTTGGTATGAAATGTATAAAAGAATAAAAGAGAATAGAATATATATATATACGCAGGCATACATACACACAGAGATACATACGAACATACATCATATGAACACACATATGTCATAAATAAATTACGCGAGGAACACAAAATTATCTTAATTTTACCACGCAGTTAGTTTAGTTGGTCGAAATTATCATTGCTTAGCTTTGAAAATAAAACACATTGAGGTGTTATAATCAGCAAATCTCTCTCTCTCTATCTATCTATTTATCTATCTATCTATTTACATATATATACATACACACACACGCATATATATGTTACACGCACACACACACGCACACACACAAACACACACACACACATATATACTTATAGACTACATATATACATATATACATAAACTATTTATGTCTGTGTGTATTATGTGGGGATATGTATATGTATATTTGGAATGTAAACGAACATGTCTTTCGTTATCGAATGCATTGCTTGCGTATGTCAGTAATGCGTCGATATTATAGGCTGAAACTCTAACCCGCAGATAAAGAGAGGCTACATATCTGTCAGGAAACTAAAACTCATGGAATATGTATTCTTCGGATATTAAATATAATTTACTCAGTCCATTGCATTAAATGTACAGCAGTTGCTATGATTAAATGATTGTAAGAACTGTACATTTTATATCAAATAGCATTACCTCAACTACATTGATACCGTTTGATGAGGAAGTTTCTTGCTTTCTTTCAAGTTCCATTGTGTTCTATTTTCTCTTTGTTTCAGCTCTTGTGCAATTTATTTTCCGTGTTATTCTATAAGGGAGAATGTTTGGCGCAGTATTAGTATTTCGTTAATATTTCTGAACCATGCAAAATTTCCAATATCTGCTGGGATATTAAACTATAGAAGGATCAGAACACATTTTTACTGTTCAATAACATTTTATCTTTGAATAGTTTTACATCTTGAAACAGCAGCACCGAGGTATTTTATAGATATATCGCTAATACCATAACAGGTATTGTGTTTGGGTTTTATCATTATTGTTTATGTTTTTACAGCTTATTTATCTTGAACGATTTGCAATAGTGGGTATGTGTGCGAGACATATTTTATTATTTCTCTGTATTTGTCTATTTATTATGTGTGTATGCGAGAAAGTCTTAGAAGATTTGTTTGTTTAAAACATTGCTACGTTGCTAAGTATACGCATTCAGCTATTAACATTCGTGTAGCAATGCGTATGAAATTTCGAAGCTGTTCTTGCGATTGTGCGTATGATTGCATTGCATGCACATTCTCCAGAAGAGGTTTGTAGTAGTTTATGTGTGGTTTGCGTGTTTCTTTAATGCAGTATGTGTTTGTTTGTGTGCTTATGTGTTAGTCAGAATGCGTGATGTGTGTATAAATATTACCATATACTAATTTACATATATTGGTATATAAAGATTATTCACGTACGACGTAGAAAATCTTGAAATAACAATTGTTTCCTCACTGTATGTTCATGCATCTCTTGTCACCTGTTTCCATGTATTACACACGCTAGAGTGGATGGCATTTCCAATGGTTCCTTAATGCATACGGCTGTATAATTCGCCTTTTAGTCTAGGTGAAATGGACTATACTTACGTATACCTATGTATTATTCTGCATTCTGTGCGTATGTCTCAACAGTTGTCTATGTGTCTATGCATATGTATGCGTCTGCATGAATAAGTTTATCTTGCCTTCTTATTGTGGTTACCTGCACATAAACTAGATCAGTGTAACTCTTAAAAAGCATAATTTTAGAATAGTAATCTTGTTTCTTCATAGTTATTGCCCTCATGTAAATGAGAAATATATTTCATTGGTATTTGTTAGATATTTGATATCCCATACTTTCGCATTTTATTTGCAAACTTCCATGAGGCTGAATCGTTGCCATAAATATTAAGCTTAATACTTCCTTTAGTAAATGACACACATTTCGAAAACTTTGACCAAATGATTTATGAATTTCGCAAGCGATAATACACGAATACATAATTTACAAAGGTATTATGAGTATTAAATATAAAGGCAAAGGAACTAAATTCCAAAGAAGCATGTAATAGATTTCGCCGATAAAACTTGGGTTTATACAAAAGCACGAGGGCGCATCTAAGCGGACAATTGACCTGCGCGACATAGCAGCAAAATAACTATTAAGTTTGATGCTACAATTTGGAAACGTAGCAACGACATATTGAATAGTGTAGTCCTAGATGAATTAATTTATCATTAGCTTGTTGAGTGCTGTAAGCATGAACTATGTAAATAGAAATAATTACGTAGTGAATAAAAATCAGGCATTAGCTCAATGGCTAAACATATATTAATAATTTCAGCAAGTAAGGGAAACAACCTCATATATATTTCAGTATTATTAGACATCCTTAGCGAAGTATACATTCCATTGTTATTGCGAACTAAGTAGTGTGAAATATAATAAAGGACATCGCGATGTAAATTATCTTACCTGTTATTAAAATTGACTATAACACCAGATATACACCCTTCCAAAATAGGGGAAATTTCGTGATAGCCAACAACACCAGTCAATACAATTCCTGGAAGTAGCCCAGGAGACGAGGTTAGTGAGAGAACGTATTTCATAAAAATGAAGGTCAACTTTTTCTTACATTCTTCCGTTATGCAAATAACGAAATACTACTACTACTACTACTACTACTACTACTACTACTACTACTACTACTACTACTGATGCGGCTGCCACTACTACTACTACTACTACTACTACTACTACATCGAGCTGGCAGAACCTTTAACACACCGGAAAAATTGCTTAGCGGAATTTCGTCTATCTTTACTTTATCAGTTCAAATTCCCCTGAGGTTGACTATATCTTTAATCCTGTCGGAGTTGATAAAATAAGTACCAGTTGTGCACTGGGAGGGGGGGCATACAATCGACAAGACTCCTCCCCTAAAAAAAATTGTGCTTATAGTAGAAAGGATCATTATTATGATTATTACGTCTTGGCTTTGCTTTAATTTATGAAAGCTACACCTAGTTCTAACCAAGAGATGTCAAGCGGCACCAATATTTTGTTTTTGAAAACGCTAAAATACGTGGTGCCATGCAATTTGAAATCATTGAAGTATGAGTGTTGAAAAAAATTAATAACACTGAATGAGTTAGATTGTATTTACAGGAACAGGAATATTCGTATACTTCGTGAAGTATTCAAAAGTATGATATCTGGAAAGTCACTTTTTTGGGACAGACACGAATTTGATCTACATATTTGTTTGATCCCTTAGCCCCATTAGCAATAGGTAATGATGATTTGAGATCAAATATTCTTCTGATTTCAATCTCAAAGACCTTATATTTGCCCAATTTATCAAACATTTTCAAATACGTCAAAGTTCCGATTCTGCAATGATGTCATTGAAACAGGGGACAACTTAAACTCTGGATGTAAATTCTTAGCACCAGTAGATTATATATCATGACATGACACAGTTACCTAATATCTACACTGGCTAATATGTCGGCATTATAAAATCACAACTGCCGACAAGTGGTATAATTACCACCATGAGGCTGTATGTAACTGAAGGAGAAAATGTAACGACTATTTGGGACTTTCCGGTACATAGAGACCGAACCACCAAAGCCAATATATGAAATATTGTTGTGAAATACCAAAAAAATAAATATTGTATATTGATCGACATGAGCATTTCCTGTGAACATAATATCTCGGCAAAAGAAGTTAACAAGCTCACAAAATAGGTACAGATGTGTAGCGGGGATTTGGGAATGGATTTCGGGAGCTCAAACCGTGCGTTGCCCACTTTCCCTTTACTAACATTGCTACACTTCAAATATCCCATATTTAATGTTTATACACGTAATGTCATAACAGTAATTTACTTAAGGTACTAGTCTGATGCGGGTACTATTTACCACCCTGTAATAATTGAATGCTAAACAAATAGTTGAGGTGTATTCGGTTTAGATTTGTAATCATTAACATTTAGGAATCTGTAACTATGCTGATGTTGTTGCTGTTATTTTAACTGCTGTAGCGTTCATAGCAAACTAGTAGTTCGCCATGATATTGCTTTTCCTGTTTCTAAGGTATATATATTCTAAATAATAATTGGAAACAGTAGGGAGGGGAAGTGAGGAATATATCGCACGTCTACCACATTCTTTTTTCCCAGTACCCATATAAACTTTTCCACTACCTGCAGAGGTTGTTAATGCAATTTTCAGAAGCAATGCCTTAAAGTAACATTTATTAGAGTCAGTGGATTAAGCATATAATCAGTTTGAATGATGGTTTCTATTTTTGGCACAATGCCAGCCATTTCGTGGAAGGGGTTTAGTCGATCACATCAACCCCAGTGTTAAACTGGTTCTTACTTTATAGACCCCGGAAGGATAAAAGGAAAAGTCGAGCACGACGGCATTTGAACTCAGAATCAGTTTGAATAATAAACATGCTTATTTATGAATTACGCTAAAGCTTGTTTTATAATCATGTTATATAATCCAAGTTAAACCGTAAAATATTTATTGGTCCAGTGATTTTTTTTTTTTGTATTGTATGTAGACTTAAAAGTTTTCACTAATGAGATGAAAGTAGCTCGCTTCGAGTTCTTTTTTACTAGAAGAATTTTAAGGGGAATATATTGGTAACCACTTTATACATGAAGGGAGTAATCCTGGCATAAACTAAACTTTAGCTATATCAGCTGTATGGTTTAAAACAATTTAAAATGATGTACGGCTATATCAAAATCTCTCTAATGTACATGAGAAAGAGAAATGATATGAACACGTGTCACCAAGCGTCTATGAGCTTTTGACATATGACGCTATACTCGTGTACACGAGTTTTGTTTGGCAAAGCACACTGTTATCGTTGATGTTGCTTAGCGTCATATCGGCCTTTACTGATCAGACATACAGACACATGCGTTTCTCGTTACTATTTTGAATATCGTGTAACCTATACTGCATTATCTTATGATATTATTAGCATTATCAGCATATTAAGCTTTAATTTGAGAAATATTTAGCTGCTATTTCATTTAAACTTAGTGATAAACCACACATTGTCTCGTGGATTCCAAATGAACGTATATTTTATCTTCAAACTCAGTGCCTGCTTTTATCAATAATTTATTCATACTATCAGAAGACATTTTGAACTCCAGAGAAGGAGGGCTTGTATATCTTGTATGAAACTACAACGCATGGAAGATTAATTCAGAGGATATGAAATGGTATTTACTCAGTCTATCATCATTAAATCATATTAGTTTTACTGTATAATTCCTCCAGCAATTTCATAACAGTATTTACCACTGCATCCTATTAGCTTTGATAGAATATGGCGGTTTGGATGAATGATTTCTGCTAGACGGAGTTTCAATTGTCTTAATCAATAAGATGTCAGCACTTCTTATCGTACTGAATGATCAGCGCTTATATCCTTAAGTTGAAAACTCTGCGCTCCCTCAAACCCTCTTATATTTAATATTTCTACGAAGCACATTAGATATGAATGGAATTATCAGAAAAGACTTTGTGCAATATACGAGTAGGTTGAGTCACCACATCGTGGCTCACAAAAGCAAACGATTCTTTATTAAGGGAGACATTGTTTTAAGAAAGAAATAACAAATTAGCTGGTGTGTTGTTACATAAACACTATTATAAATAGAATGTGTATGACCATGGCTTCGCTTGATCAGTGTTCAGGAAAGCTGGCTTGAACAAACGTAAATTTGATTAAATACATTGGTTCAAATAGTTGATCGGTTGAGGCCGTTTAAAAGTATAGCATACAGCGACGTGATAAGGGCCAGATTTTGATAATTGTTTGTATGATAACGATCGCAATTTCATGAGAGATTCAATGTGTCACATTACAAGCTTTTCCTTGAATTATACTAATACTACTTTCACTTTTCCCTAATCTCTGTCTACTCTCACAAAAGTCATCCAAAATACAACAATCCATGTCATTTAAATAATTTTGAGACACATATACATTTGACATATACATGAAATGGAATAATCAGGTTAATTGGGTTTCAGTAAACTTCGATGGCAGAGTTAATCTTTCTCTCGATTTGATACCATTAACCTATCTGAAAATCAAGGAACTTTCACTGGAATGTTTGACCACATCAACGATGTAATAATCTATCTATTTGACTTAAAATATATAGGTGTTTTGTGTAACCTTCTTTCACTCATTGACTTACTTTAATGTGTTTGTTTTTTGTTTATATATCTTTATTAAGAAACATTTCTCATAGTCCCAGCAGATAAAATGGGAGAGGCAATGCCCCAGAGTAACTATCTCTTGAGTTTTTAAAAAATAAAATTCGACTTTGTTGCATGTATTCGGAGCAGATGTCCAACCCCGTACTTTCAGTCTCAGAAGTCTTGTATTCAATTCATAGGCGTTTCATTTAATCCCCTTGAGAGTCTACCAAAAACTACGTTTATACGAGTATATCCTGTATATCCGCTATACGCAAATAAATTAAGGTATTGGTTGCTCAATATGAACTAAACAATTACTCATAACTAAATAACTAAATTTCTAATAGCATAAGGATGTACTAATAACATACTAACGAAATTTCAGAGAGGACCTTAGTGTACAAAATGAATTCATCGATAATATAACAAGAGGTATTTAGTGAATACAGTTATAGGTTGTTAAATATATTATATTTCAAAAGAAATCAATTTAGAAAATGATGGGGAATAAACCATCAATCAAGTGTTGAAAAATAAGTGTAAGCTTTTAAGATTATTGAATCTTAATCACAAAAGTAAAACGCGGTTGATGAATTTCCAGGAAGAGAATTAATGAATGCAAGATAAATATATATATTGGGTGTCAAGG
>JAOPUL010003032.1:12584858-12595343 GCA_027564515.1 Octopus rubescens | reverse complement strand
AAGAGGAGGAAAAACAAAAAAAATACAACCCCCTAAAGTTTGAAATTGCGAGAATTTGGAGAATGAAAACGGTAAAGATTGTGCCTATAATAATAGATGCATTGGGAACTGTAAGCAAAGATACAGACAAATGGTGGAAGGAAATTGGAATACAGTGTCCCGTGGAACTCCTACAGAATGCTTGTCTCTTGGGGACAGGAACAATTATCAGGAGGGTTCTAAGCACCTGAAAGCTTACGGAAACCACGCGGATACCTAAGGTTACATGTAGTAACTCGCTACCCACAAAAGTTTACCAGGAATAAGATCTAACCTGTGCCAAAACAACAACAACCACAACAACAACAACAACAACAACAATAATAATAATAATAATAATAATAAGTGTATATATTTGCGATAAGTGAGAAACTTGGGGTATTATTACATTTTCACTTTAAAAGAAAAACTGCGTGTAATGAAAAATAAACTCTTTAAAAGTAAAAAAGAAATAATTTAACGCTTTTAGCATAATATTTACCTCTCCAGCCTCACCTTTTAAGTACAACTTGAAGGAGCTGGTGCTGGATCTCGTAGAAATGATCATTATCTCTCACCATTCTTTTTAAACTAGGCTATAATGCTGATCTTTTTTGCGCCATAAGTAAACCCAGACAGGAAAACTACTAAGTTAAAAAGAAAAACCTTTCGCAGTTTGACATGATAAATTTCTATGTACTTAGCATTCATTTTTACATTTTAATGTGTGCTTTGGTTTTTCTTTGCAGATTACTTTATACTATCGTGGTTAAATCGGTATCGATCTTACCATTTTAAAATGAACTCAGATCAGGCCCAAATCAGACACTGTTTGCTGTATAAAATCAAACTGGGGCTCCTCAGCAATGGAAGCGTCAAGGACTATTCGTCCGTTCTATGGAAATAAAAGCCTTAAGTGTGTGGACATGCCAACGATAATTTGGGCAAGTTTGTTTAGGAAACGTTTCCCTTGTAGGTAGATTTTCCTCGATCTGAGGGACCAAGTTCTCTGAATATTGAACCTCTGAAAGCTGTAGTTGAAGAAAAACCACGCAAACTGCACGAGAATTAGTATAACAGTGCAATTCTAGTCACATTTCTATCATAAAACCTCTGCATAAACTAGTAAATGTGTCTAAATCCGGTTCCCCATCACTTGTCTGCCTCTCTGTTTGCCAAAAGCGTTGCCCTCTCCTCAAAATGTAAGAGTAGATGTAAAAGGAGAATCCATCTCCAAACCAGGACCAGACCTGAAACAATGTTATTTTCTGAGTTTGGTGAGATATAAAAAGTGCCGTCTTTCATAAAGTGTAAAACCAAAACGAAACAGTTAATGCAGGGAAATATTCTCGTCAATTGAAAACATTTTACAACACATTGCAATAAAACAAACTTGCCGAAATTATCGTTGCCATGTCCAAACATTTAAGGCTTTATTTCCATAGAACGGACGAATAGTTCTCACCGCTTCCATTGCTGAGGAGCTCCTGTAAAGGGACGTTATTCTTATACGATAATTTTATGCTACGTATTGACCAAGCGACTTATGAAAATATTACGGCACTAATTGTGCATGTTTTGCATCATCCTCCATACTATTCTGACCTTGCTCCATCTGGAGTAGCCAAATATCTTGAAACAACGAAAGACTGGATGCTAAAGCTCGCTGAAAATCACGAGAGACGAAAAAAGCTTATTCTATCATAAAGGAAAACAAAAGAAGTGCTATTGATCTCATGCAAGGTACCCAAACTGAACAGCCTGAGGGAATTCCAGCAACTGTTATTCATCTTTGAGGATCATTACAACATAAATTAAATGAGAACAATTTATTAAATATGAAGATGTTAAACATTATATTGAGAGTTTCTTTGCTTCAAAATCTGAAGAGTTTTACGTCCAAAGGGTAAAACAATCTGCGAAATACATGGAATTATGTTATCAATAAAGAGAGGAAATACTATCTGGGTTAAATATATCAATTAAGTCTAAATAAGCATTTCTTTCCATTCCATCTTGAAATGTGACAGCATTTTCCTTCCAATCGAATACAAGCGTACTTTGTTCGCAAAATGATAATAGTAAAGTTTTTTTTATGTATTGGACACAAGGTCTCAATATGTAGACGACAATACGAGAACAAAATACAAAAACTTGCAAGTGGCATTTACATCAAATCGGAAGAAGTCAGCAAAATATAGGATATAAAATATTTTGAAGGCAAAATTTCCCTATAGGTGAAATCTACCTAGAACAATTCGAGGGAGGCCCAAAAGAAACTTTCGAACTTCTGTGTCTCTCTCAATTTCTGTATCCGCTCTCAATTTATTTTCTTGTACATAGAAATCACTTTATTCTAAACCAATTCAGCCTTAGTATCTACACCGTTTTCACATACCTTTCTTTAAACATACAAGAAGTAGTACCTTCCTCTCTACCATCATGTTTCCAAGCAATTGAGACTTTAACAAGTGCGCAAGTGTTTGACCAGAGTAGAACATGGGTATCATCAAAACCTTGCGTCAGTATCTGCCATTCATATTTATGCTTTACATCCAATACGTAGAAGAATACTGTCCACCCTTCTGTGACAAAGACATTGACGCATCGGTTCTCATTACAGACTCGGCTGGTAGCCAGATCCATCCTGCAAGCATATTGAATGCCAGAATATAGTACTGACTTGATAACTACTTTTGAAAGATGTTCATAAACCCAATGATGAAAGCTGCCCAAAAGTGAATACTCAGGCTTTTAATATAATATTTTTGTTAGACAAACTGTACGTGTAAATTTCCTTGATATTTTTGATGCTGTTGCTAGACAAGGGTGAACAACAACATAATTAGTATTCAAAATATATCTTCCCCGAACAGTAGAAAAATTAAAACGTATGTGGGTACCCTGTCTAAAAGACATGCTACAGAAACAAACATTCTATTTTTACAAATAAATCAACAAATTGTAAATCTAAACGAGAGCTGCACGTAAATATGTCTTACCAAAATTTGATATAATAATGGTAGTAACGAAAATAACAAAATAATAATATATTTAATTAATTAGGCTACATCTAAATGGTATTTCACTTTTTCTATATGAAAAATAGTATGAAATTGACAGTTTTAAGGACTTTTAAAGTAACCCCTGAAATGCAGCTTATTTTCAAATGTACTAGCTAAAACATCAACTCCAATGAAACCGCACACGGAATAAAGACTACAGTATGAAATACTATGTAACGCATAATGTTAAGCTGAAAGAAGTACCTTATAATTACTGAAATTTTGAAAGCATTTTATGGGTATGTAATAACCATCTGGGTTTCACAAATGTGGAGAAGAACGCATTCACAAGGCTAGAATATCTGATAAATAAGTGTGATAAAATAATTTTTCTACGTGATAGGAAAGATATACTCGGATTAGCTATAATCCATTGTGTTGAATGTAGAAGATGCTTCTGTTCCGGTAGAGTGTCAGTGACCTATTGTATTGACATATACTAAAGATAAGCCCTAAACTCATGTTACATATTATTCAAATCATCATATTTAAACAGGCTAACAAAATACCTTCGAATATATAAGATGAGCAAAAAGAGTGGAAACAGGGGTGTCGTTAGAACAGAGTTTAGCTCGATGCAGATTAAATTAGAAAGTGTTTTGATATCAGAGTGTTTCTTCTCATTTTACTTTCTCTGTGATGTTCGGGGAGTTGACGAATATTTGATGTGAACAGTGATGGGAGTTAATGGCCAAATATCTCTAGAATGTAGTAAGGTTGACTGGGAAAATATTTCCTACAGCCTTTCACAAACCCTGTATCCTGCAGCATTTTACTAATCAGAAATTTCATGTGAGCTATTCATCACGTATCCACCAAAAAGGAATTCTAATCAAAATTCACTATCGTTAAGCGATATTCAATAAGGATTCATTTGGTTTCCTATTCACTTGTTCTGTTTGCTATAATTGAAATATTCCAAACCTAGCTTATCTTCCACACATTATTTCACATATCTGTTTATCGTTTTCCTATTGCCATACATTCAGTATTTGAAATGAAATTACAAATACATTACTCAAGATTGCTTAGCAATTTATGATAGAGTTTGAAATAAATATTATAATGACCGTCCAATAAATAATGTTTGAGATCCCACGAAAAGCTTTCAGGCAATCCGATCAGGATCGCTATATGTGATTCCAGTATTACGCAGAAAATAAAGTAAGGGATAATTGAAAAAAAATGAGCCTTTCTGTTTTGTTTCAAGTAAAAATATTAATGATCAATGTGGAGTTTTCTGCATTACATTATTACATATGGTTATGTGAAGTCTTCTATATTACTAATGATTGTGAATTTATGATTGTGCATATAATAGGTGCTAATTATATAAGCTATACCATGGTAAAATTAATCAACTGTATTGACATAAAATTGCTATCACCATTAAACATTTAAAGACAATACTACCCCATTAGCTAATGCACATGGTTTTTATAAGTAAAACAATTGAATCAGTTTATAAAAATCTCTTCGAAATATATGAAATGTGTTGATGTTAATTCATTGACATTATCATTATCTATTTTAAATGATTCAATGAACCAGTTAAAACATTGGAGGAAACCCAGTAATCCGTGACAGGTTTAAAAACACAAAACTAGGGAAAATAAAATAAGCTCAATGAAGAACAGTTAACGAACAGTTAAATGCTTTTGTTGTTAAATCTTTTTGTAATTTCCGTGAATTGGAAAATATTTTTTGTTATGTATGGGAATCTCATAATAGACATGAACGGTTGTGTGTGCAAAAATGATCAGTTTGCAGCTATTTAGTTCCGGGTTCGATATTATTTTGCTGAATATTCTTTCAGGCTTTTATTCTTTTACTTTTTTCAATCATCAGACTGCGGCCATCCTGGGGCCTTGAAGAATTTTTAGTCGAATGAATCGACCTCAGTAACTATTCTATCGGTTTCTTTTGCCAAAACGCTATGCTACGGGGACGTAAAAATTCATCACCGGTTGTCAAGCGGTGGTGGGGCACAAACGCACACACACACACAGACACAGACACAGGCACATACACACACACGCACACACACGCACACACACACATACACACACGCACACACATATACACACACTCACACACACACACACACTCACACATACACACACACACACACACACACACATATATATATGGTATAGTATGAACTGTTTTGCCTTTTCATTGTCCGGGCAACTAATGTATTCCCCAGGAGAAATTGAATTCATCCCATCCCAGGCGTGGCTGTGTGGTAACAAACTAGTTTCCCAATCACATGTTTCCGGGCTCAATTCTATAGCCTCGGACCGACCAAAACCTTGTGAGCGGTTTTGGTAGACGGAAACTGAAAGAAACCCGTCGTATATTCCTTTCAGAAAACTAGATGTTCTTAACATCTCGCTATCCCTGATCGAACACACCTATGATCGAAGCCGTTCAATCCTTGATCAATCACTATTCTTTGTGTATCTATTATAACAAGTTATTGCAAGGCGGTGAGTTGGTAGAATCGTTAGCCCACCGGGCGAAATGGTTAGTGGTATTTTGTCAGTCTTTACGTTTCCAGTTCAAATTCCGCCCAGGTCGACTTTGCCTTTCCTCGTTTCGGCGTCGATAGAATGCGTACCAGCTGAGCACTGAAGTCGATGTAATCGGCTTAACTCTCACTCGAAATTTCTGACCTTGTGTTAAAATTTGAAACCAATAAATTAAGATATTGTCCAATAGGTGTTATCTACTTTTAAATCAGGTTGATTGATTTTAGAGTTGATTTGGATGCTTTTCCTAAAAAAGCTCACACGGCCTTATTTATGTAGAGAGAATCAGTTTAAAAAGAAAACTCATTGATAGATATGTGTACCAGACAGGGCAACTAAACTACACAGTCAAGCAAGAATACGGAGGAAATAAATTTATCTGTACTTCCTGAATCGAGAAATTCCTGTAGGTATAAATTGGTCTATAAAAATTATATGGCGGAGGTGGCAATTACAACATCTTCGAATTTTATATATATTAAGTTGAATTTAATTTAGGAAATTTATAGTCGTATTGCATGATAACTTATTTCTGAGAGTACTTACGATTTTTTTTTTACGTGTCACGAATGTCCATTTAGTCTTCTTCAAATACCACTCAATATGCTTAATTACGTCTTGGTGCATATATCTACGGACAAAAGAACATGCAATTGACTAACACCGTGGACAATTTTACTGGCATGTTTGTTTAGGTGACTGAATCGACTGAAGTAGATCGATATAAATTTCATTTCATTACAATTTTATGAAAGACAACGGACACGGCAATGGTCTGACCCTAGAATATACTAGAATTATACAATCAACACATTCTTTCACAAAGATTCTCCTACAATAAAGAAATATATTAGAAACGGCAAAACAAGTTTGTCGATGTCAAGCACTTGTCGTGAGCAGGAGTAATTTTATTTATAGGAATTGTATTTAAGCATAAATTCAAAGACGCACCAAGAAGTTCTGTAGACAATAAATTAGTTAAATGGCTGGAATTCTCACTAGGTTCTAATTTGCATACCTTTTATTAACGTTTTCTTTTTATATTTGCAGGCAATAGATAGTTAGAAAAAAAGGGCTATTACTTATTTGCAGTTTAGTCGTATTTTGATCATCACCTATAATCATAAAATATAAAATTAGGAAAATTAGGAAAGTTAGATTTGTATTGCATTAAAATATCTCCATTTAATATATTACGTCCGAATAACTTGGGTAAAAATTCTTGCATTTGTTATTCCTTGATAACACCGAAAAGTAGAAACAACGCAATTCTATGCATTTTATAATATGGATATCGAGATTTCAAAACATTGGCCTACCAAATTTAGTACTACGGGTTTAATACTTTTTAGAATGCACATATAATAACTAAGAAAAAGAGTTCTCCAATTCTCTAAATTACCAAGTTCACTTTATTTCAGATTGACTCTGTATAAATTTAAATGTATTTTATATATAAGAAATTCTATTTCAAACAATGTAATCTTTAGCTGCTTAATGCTAATTTGCCAATTCTCTAAGAAGCATTAAATCCTTAGCAGTAACTTTGGTATGCCAATGTTTAGACATCAACGTCCACATTTTAAAAATATGTGGATTCAATATAAACATTTATAGAGTATCTCAATGCTTCGATCGTAAAAGCATAAACACGCTGGGTGATGCTAGTGAGTTTCAAACTTGTATTTAATAAGGACATAGAAATGAAAGGTAAATAAAGTTCTCTCTCTCTCTCTCTCTCTCTCTCTCTCTCTCTCTTTATCTATCTCTTTCGCGCTCTCTTTCTTTTTCTCTCTCTCTTTATCTCTCTCTTTCTATCTCTTTCGCGCTCTCTCTCTCTCTCTCACACTCTGTCTTTCTTTCTCTCTATCTATCTATATATCGATCTCTCCTTCTCTCAGAGATTTTCTCTAACGTACTGGCGTTCGGTGCACAGGTCAGTCTAAATCTTAAGAACATCTGTATAAGATTCAGCATTATAATCAGAAGAAAACTTAGGTGAAGAATCTTAAGTCGTAACTAGAATGTTATACAAGCCGAGCTTTAAGATACATTGTTTATAAACTGCAGAAGTCGAACGCGTAAATAAGATTAGCTGACGAAATAAGCAGGGTATTTGTGTGTTAGCACACAGCCTGTCAGAAATAATATCCAAATATTCCATAAATTACGCATATCTTTGTTAAAATAGAACATATAGGATACAGCATGAGATACAATGGCCAAAGATAGACTGAGAGAGAGAAAGAGAGCGAGAGAGAGTATGCATGTGTGCGCGTGTGTGAGAGATAAAGGGATGAGCTGGGGAGTGGGAAAGAGAGAAGAAGAGAGAGAAATGGGTTGGTCACAGTAAGAACATCTTTAATGAGTCCTGATAAGCAATGGTAATTACGAAAGGAAATTAGTTAAAACATCCGACTTATTACCCATAAATTGCAATAGTAATTTAAAAACAAAATCAATATATTAATTTTGGATTGTTGTTTGTAACGAAGTAAATTTTAAACGTATATCTAGTAAACTTAATTCCAAGTATGTCATTGTAAAACAATAAATGAACAGTGCAAACTAATTTTAAGCGAATTTAAAATAATTGGATAGTGTTTATATAGTTAACAGCTTATAGAGAATATTCATTTTAAGTCGGTAACTAAGTGTACAAAGACATGTGTGTTAATTTCTGAAATGACAAAACAAATAAGTAAACCCAGTAATAAAAAAACATATTTCTTAATTCTATCGTCTCTTAAATGCGGATGTATATCGTTCATGTCCAGACCTGATGGAAGGACACACGTATTGTATAAATTGTCAAGAAAATATTCATAAATATATCATGGTCCCGATCATTATAGTTGTAAGCTTGTCATACATATTTTCATACACAGCATCAGCATGATAGCAGGAACAAAAAACATGTTCATTATCTTTAGTGATGGAGCTAAACATCTAACTTTATCAAACATTGTTAGTGCCGCAATCCTACATATGGGTCTACTACCATTATACTAACGTGGGTGTGATATCACTAGATGGATCTTCCCTATCTAGTCATATAAATGTGACAAGAGGTTTATAATTAATATTTGGTTCAAGTCATTTATGAATTTAATGCAGATGGGGCTAGACTACAAGAAAGGGTTTGACTCTGTACCACACTCATGGATGATAAAAGCCTTTCGACTTGCTAAAGTTCAAGTGAACATAGACAAAGCGATAGCTGACCTGACTTCATTATGGGCCGCCATCTTGAAGTTAAATACAAAGTTAAATGTCACTAAAGAATATTACAACCGAATAAAGAAAATATGGACCTCGGAACTCTCTGCATTCAATAAAACAGTGGCCCATAATGTGTTTCCAGTGATAGTATTCATACCAACATTCGGGCTACTTGATTGGACGCTTGATGAGATCCGAGCCATTGATGTGAGAACGCGGAAGATACTAACCATCACGCGTAATTTCCATATTAACAGTGACATAGACCACCCCTACCTTAAACGCAAACAAGGCGTCAGAGGCTTAACATCGATCCAGACATGCCTTTGAATGTCGAATCATATCCCTTCGGCAACATATTTTAACGACCAAGAGTCGAAGTGCATCCCTTGACCAAGTTTTCAAACATGAAGCTGATAACATCATGAGATTTGAAAGGCAGCTACTTGAACAGCATTCCTTGTCTGATGTCCTTAAATACATACCCAATAAGTCCCACGACCCTACATCATCGTATCATTAGATGAAAGGATGAGCGTATACAGCAAAAGATATCCAAAAAAGATTTTGGATATATCAGAAGAAACCTCCGGGATGATAGTAACATTGATCTTCAAAGCAGTCTATCATGGACCATCAACCGGATTGGTACCTGCCACTTTGAAGGGTATGCGTTTACAATCCAGGATCAGGAAATATCAGCTAAAATACCTGATACACAAAAGGGACAGAGATGCAGGAAAATAACAAAATGCAATAACCGATACAGAGTTTGTGGAGTTAACACCGAAGCAGTTGTCCAAAAATGTCATCACAGTATTATCTACCGATGAGACATGATCCTGTAGCTAGGACAATGTATAATAAGATACATTAGAAAGATAACTCTCAAGCCAAAGAAATAAGAACACACAATGTGGTGGAGTCCATAGTCATTCATTATTAGAAAGATTACTGGAATGTCCCAGTGAAAACCTCAATAAAATGTAGGCATAATAGACCTCACATAGTGATTTGGAACATAGAGGAGAACATGTGTACAGTTATGAAATAAGCTGTCCGGTGGATGTTAACATAAAGCTAAATATCAGTTGAAAAGGAAACACCTACGCTGAACTATTGAGAAATCTACAGTTACTCTACCCAGGTTACAATTTCAGGTAATATACATGTGATTATTCGGGCACTGGGATACGTAACACACTGTCTAAGTACCAAATTTGAGGAATGAGGGTTCTCAAAACCAGAAAGGAGAACACTGATTCAGTTACTATAGTTCCAAGCCATCACTGTAACTCTAAAAATCTGTAAAGGTTTCCAGAAGTTTATCATGTAAGCATATATGCGAATGTCTAGACTTGCAAGTATATGCATGAGAATACGTATATAAAACAAAACATACAAATCTGCACATGCAGTGACTCAAAATACTGCAGTTGTACACATATACATGCAAAAATATCCTGTTGATGTTGCTGAAATTCTAATGAAGGAGCCATGGATCAAGGTTCGGCTCTTTCTCTATTGGCAAGAAGTCTTAAAATAAAACTGTATAATAACATACATACATACTTACATATACATACATACATACATACATACATACATACATACATACATACATACATACATACATACATACATACATA
>JAOPUL010003032.1:12273146-12285092 GCA_027564515.1 Octopus rubescens | reverse complement strand
GGAATATATATGTACATATTTATATAATCATTAGAGTAAGGCTAGAACCCAACTGTAATCCCAAAGAAGCACATCCCCTATAGTGAAAAGTGGAGTATAATAAAATAAAAGCTGAAAATGGATGGTATTTGCTATTATTTATTCTCCATTAGAAATGTCTCACTATCCAACGAAGTCGGTATGCATTTACATACTTTGTTGGATACTGAAACATTTGTACTGTGGAATAAATAATAACAAATACCATCCATTTTCATCTTTTATTTTATATATATATATATATATATATATACGCGTATGTGTATGCATGAGTGGTGCACATATAAATATAATCACCAGTCTAATTTTAGAGCTTATAATTTATATTCCTTCGTAACTGCTGATAGTAAGAATAAATAATTTGAAAATGCAACCTCTAACACCTGAAAGCTTAACTTACAGCAACATCTCAAAACAAACACATCTTGTGTGTAGCTATATTTCAGCTTAGTGAGAATGTATAAGCAGATACAAATGCGAGACTGAATTTTCAGTAGATGACAAGTACACACGCATTTCCACTTTTCTGATATCGCATAGACTTAAACGTATAGCCTAAAGTAATATTGCGTAATGTACATTATTTATGATATGTATCTCGGTGTTGTAAATATATGTTGCCACTCACCAGATTCCTTTACATAGATTTCCCTCAAAAGCGCTTTATATAAAATCAGGGTATATATTCTGACTCTTGACATTTGCCATGCGTTAAGGTTACGCACCCAGCTGAAAACTCTTAAAACCATTACATATTCAACTATATTATTTATTGCATATTGAATATTACTGGTACAGGAATCTTTCAGAGAAACGTTCCTCTCCTTTTGTATAGCATTTCTTATATTCTGACCTTGTTTCCTTGGACTTCCATTTCATTGGCAATCATTTGAATTGATAGTAATCTAATGAATCATTTTCCTACCAACCACTATTCGCAGTTCATGTATCATGCTTATGAAACTACGCAAATGACTATATGAAATCAATATTTAAATTGAAGTCGCTACGTAAATCACAGAAGTTTTACTGTCCTTCTTTTCATTGCATAAATTCGTTTACGAAACTCCATAGAACTGATTAACATATTATGGTTCAATAGAACCAATAAGATCAAGTTTTGAGGTGGACAGATATATCGAGCATTTTTGCCAGTACATCTAAAACCCTATGCAACATTTTAATCTACTTACCATAAATCTAAAATTGGTTAAGGAATTCTATGACATGTTCAATTGGTATATTAATGGAATTATTCTGGAAATATAGTTTTTCATCTGCCGTTATTTTCTCTTTCTGTCTTCGATTACGTTTTCTCTTGTCGGTATACTTCTCAGAAAGTTTAAATACATGAGAGAATATTCGACTATAAATACTAAAATATTGATCGTGCTGAGAATGTTCTGGACGGGGTGCTCTTTACCTCTTCGACGATGTAAGAAATATATTTATAATACAAATCCATTATATGAATCAAGTTGATGAAAACTTCTTAACTGTCATTAATAAAATATTTGCTTCAATATTTGGAGGTCTTCTCGTTGCTTCATACACGACCTGACACTACATAATTCATTTCATAACCTGTACGTTTCCAATCAATCAGCTTCACTTCCATCACTCTCAGCCATAGTAACCACCAGCACCAGCACCATCACCACCATTATCACCAGCTATACCACCATCAACATTACTATCATCATTACCAATACTATTGTTGCCATAATCATCAGCTAGTTACTCACATCTTGTATCGTTGCTGCTATAATGTTTTGTCTATGCAAATCAGTTCTATATGTTTATATGCATACAAAGACACAAGCATAATAAACACACCCACATATTCACAATTCCTCTTTGCACACCTATAACAGCACGTTAAACAAACAATATATAAATATCAGAAATACGACGAAATTTCTTAACTAAAATAACTGTGGTATCATCGTTATTCTGCAACAAGTACCTTTATATTAACTTGGTATATTAACTTGGGAATTTGAATACACCTAATGTATAAAACATAAGCAAATTAATATAAACAAGTCATCCGTTCATTCGTCCATACACACATACACACACATGTACCGACACAGACACACACTCAGACAGAGGCACACGCATGCACACACACATACACACACACACACACACTCACACACACACACACGTGCACACACACACATACATACACACACACACACACACATATATATATATATATATATTTATACACAGAGAAAGAAAATAAACATCGAAATCGTTACAAACGTGTAAATTTCAAAAGTGTTCAAAGTATTTCAGATTCGTTGGTGCACATCTGTTACATAACAAAAGGAAATACCAAGATGCTTCTTAAAATATGAATGCAAAACTGAGAAACAAATTCATTGCCAACCCTTGCAGATTACGAGACAGGCCATGGAGATATCACAAGAAAATACGCAATCATAAGTGTGTTTCATCATATATCCGGCCATAGGGATACACAGCAACAAAATAGCATCAACTGGATCAACGAATATACACACCATACCCTTATTAGTAGGTTTAATAACATCATCATTACTTGAAATAACAATAAACAAATTCAGATTTAAACAGAAATTCGGGTATTAAAATGATTCAATATATCTATTAGTTTAGTTCACAAAACATCGATTTTTATTTCCATGAAATCAATGAGAAGATAATTGAATCGGTTAACCTCTGAGTTCCAATCAACAGTTTTGATTTTCTGATTTACTACCGTTAGACTTAAGTACTTATATAAAGAACTCGATTAAATCACTTTAGAAATAGGAAATAAAATAATCTATCTGAAAGTCGATTCATTATAGCTTCAATATGAATTTTGAAAATCATTTTCAATTACAAACATTCAGCGACTACTGCAAGTCTACAAAACAAACTTTTCATAATTCAAAATAGAATTTTTCGCCAAATGTAGGATTCGTATTTTTGTTCTCTTAAAACGATTTTTAAGTTCATATATGAGATATAATATTCTATGTCAACTACTATATCAAAGAAAAATTCAAATGGAGCTATAATAGGCCAAAATATCTCCCCAGAAACCAAAAAAAAACAAACAAAACAAAACAAAAAAACGATGAAATAAGTTATTTCCATATATAATTGTGACATTTGTGAAATTTTCTACTTTAACGTTTTATTTCAGTCGACGTAATATTATAAATATTATAAATAAATTGATATTTATTTGAATAATCGTTTTTATCATGAAAATCGTCTCCGCAACTTTTCAAGTAAATATGAAACTATCTAAAAATTTGTGGCGGAATATATTCTACTACCACTACTACTACTACTACTACTACTACTACTACTACTACTACTACTACTACTACTACTAATAATAATAATAATAATAATGATAATGTTAATGATAATGATAATAATAATAATAATAAAATTAATAATACTATATCTGCAGGAGCAGCATAACTACTGGCAGAAGTTGTAGCTGCATATGATGCTGCTATTAAGCATAATAGTAACGTTTTTGTGATTGGCACCAAGGGCCTTCGTAAAAGGTACAAATATAATTAGTACAAAAAAAAATCACAGACGGGTGTGTACACGTACAAAGATTTAAAACGAAAGCAATATGTTACACTATTTTAACCATGAACATTCCATCAATATTTGGGAGACCTTATTTCATTATCCCTATCCTTATTCCTATCCCCATGTTTCCTTTCAATTGAAACCTAAAACATTGATGAGCTTTTAACTAAGGAAGAAAGTGTCTCTATTCAGCCCTTTCAGTTTTTTCAATCACACAGTAAGTTTGGCTATGGTCACCAAACAGATAAATACTACCTACTCTTCAAGGTCGTAGAATTCAGCGGAGTCAGTTTCACATTGGACTCAGTTGGTAACTGGGTCCACACTACACGTTACAGCAAATGTTCGACATAAACCCATAAGTCGGACACTGGACGATTGTTTGGACTCTGAACGATGTGCATGCAAGACATTTTCGTCGCTCTGCGAGCATTTCAAACAGATCCGGCTGCAGGCAGTGCTATACTTAAAGAATGTATCTAGAACAGGCAATGCTCCCAGGAAATCTGACGAGCCATGGATTTCTGCATATTATGCGTAGATCACGAAACGAAATTTTTCCGCAGCTGACCAGCAATTTGATTTTACTCTACGCCCAAATGTTCCGCAAGAACATCTTTGCTGTTTTCCACCACTAATACCCTTTTGAACACCATGGTGCAAATTCCACTGACCATAATGGTCAAGAGGTAGCGGGTTGTCAGCTCCTGAGGTACGTCTAGCTCTCTGACTCCGCTTGACCCAGGACTGCAAATCTATAACATTAATGAGCTGACAAATGGTGACACTATGTTTTTACCATGAAGGAAAATATGAAGATTCTGCAGCCTCACCGCATATTTTCAGATCATTAGCTACGCCTTGCCCTGACCGCTACGTAGCGGTTGTTGATAGCAAATGGAGCGTCCAATAAGTAGAAACAGCCTCCTCATTCCACTAAATGTGAAAGAGCAGATGCTCCTGTCTATTCACACATGATATTGGACAAGACTACTACGGTCAGGGAGTAATATATGACGAAGATGAGGATGTCATTGTCCCCCTCCACGCGACCTTCCCGCGGCAGCTTCCTCTTAACCCAATTCTGAGTGAGGTGGACCACCCTCTTGCTCACCTCATTACATATGTCGTTCCCAACAACGTTGTAACCCGGCATTGACCCGGCTCTGAAGGTGTCGAGCTGCAAGCTCATTGACATATATTGCTCCGTTTCCCAATCTGTATTCCTTTAGAGAGTGGTGCTGATCCCTATTACGGTGATGCTGTTCAAATAATTCGATACGAATATTCCACATCCTAGTTCACGTGGTGTGCCTCCCCACTAACATCTCTAGTTTATGCAGTAGATGGTCTACAATCAATACATAGCAGACGAGCGTGGACAACCATCGCCGTCCGAATTTTATCAGTCTCTTGAAATTCTCCGACAAAGCTGCTGTATACTCGGGAGACCACCGAATTAGGCACCGATCTCAATCCTGCGAATCAGTTACGCACTTGTTCCGAACACTCGAGTAAATTGATGCTGAAATCCTACACACATTTTCCTGGAGTCGTTGTCACCCAATGCGAGAATTGCGGTCTTGTAATCAAGTTCTAAATCTTCTTCTCGGGCCCATCAAACGGTTTTCGTTCCCTTGGGTCTGACAATGTAGCCTTCTTGCTTGGAGTTGAAATATTCATCAAGGTCAAATCGGCCTACATGTCCATCGATTCTTATGAAATTTAATTGCTTCTTAAGTGCCTCTTCTAAATTTTAAAATGTAGTTTTCTGCATTCCTATGAGCTTGCTAAACCATATTGCCTCTACACTAATCACCCTTTTCGAGGCGAACCAGCATCTCTTGTTGTCAATATCCACCTACACATTAATACCTGCTAAACTAGTTTGCTAATACAATTTCTCTAAGCATATCGCACGGGGAGAGTCGCCTTTAACTTCTAGTAAACGGAGCCCTGCTTATAAGATCTACCTACTTCGAAGTATGTGGTCTCTTTAGCCTACCATTTAGAATTATAGATAACCTATACTATTCCTATCTACTAGCCTACCTAGGTGGGATATGGATAACGTGATGCAGTGTGTCTATGTCCATATTGACGCAACCTGGGAATCCAGTCTGAAACTATCGGAAAGCTGGAAACATCTGAGAACATTTGCGTGGCTTCTGAAATTCATTATCTAATCGGCAAGCTCTTCACTGTCCCTGTGTGCATTCAATGTTCTATTCAAAGCATCCATTAGTACAAAATATCGGGAAGTCCCTACAAAGACCTTTAGGCGCCTGAACATATCTGGCAACTTGCACTTTTCTTGGCATAAATTGTTACTTGTCCAAATAAATTACCTACGCTGATGTTCATATCCAGCGTCACCGACTTAACTCCTGGATCCAGGAGGATGGTTTGTATACCAAGAGCTAGCACTTTCGGAAACAGCTCAGTTACATACCATTCATTCCCGGCTGACATAGTGATGTGTACGACACGTAGCTACCTTAACAAAATGCTGGTCTCTCCCAACGTCCAGTGCATTGATTCAGCTCATTCTTATTATGGCAAGCGGGAAGAAATGAATATCCTTTTATGAAGAAAGATAGGCATTCTACACTTCCGGTTAGTTATACGTGTTTCCACAAGCATTTTTTAGTCTATTAAGTATCGTCCCTCAGATATCTCATGTTGTATTACTTTAGTGTGTTTTCTGTTTGTCTTAAATTTTTTGCTTCGTTTTTATAATGTTTATGTGTTGACAGATTATGTAGGCTTTTTATGTACTCGCAGTTAGAAATGATTTCATTAATGTCTTATTGAATGTGTCTATGGCCATATACTTCATGATGATTTATATTTCTAGGGGTTGCGCATGCCTTTCTTGTTTGTGTGAGTTGGGTTGACTTTTGTTTTGTTCTAGTGTCGGTAATGTTGGTGTTTGGGAGTGTTTGTGGTTGTGAATATGGGATTGCTTTTTTTCGTATCTATCACGTTTACTCTAGGGTGTTCTTCTTTTTGTCAGTACTGCCTAGAGTTCCTGAGAAAATCGCCGCAGACTTCTTCACTACTATTCCTCCGTAGATATGCTTAAGCGGAACTCCCACGTACCGCACCGAACGACTAGGAGAAAGTGTCGCGAGCGCCTGATAATAATGTAAATGCCAGATATAGTCTTATATATTGCTTATAACAAGAGTTTGGGCTCAACATCTCCGGAAATGGCTCTTCTGTTTGAGGTCGGACACCCAGCCTGTAGTCTCATCTGAGAACTTTTCCATCGGACGCTCCTGCTGGTACCACACTCCCAACAAACGCAACCGATCCGTCTATGAAGCGTAATATACACGCCTCTCCAGATCGTGAGCTGCAAGTTCAACGACCATCAACCCGTCCGCTTTGACTATTTCTCCTGTCCCCATCTCGTACTCCTCTAGAATAAAGCAAATCACATCGGTGTGTGAATATTATTCTTATGGTATTCACATATGCCGTGACGCGGCACTTCTGCATTCTAGTTATAACACGATGCATCTTCATATTAACTGTTTCCGCATTAATAGTTCGAGATTCAAGATATATATAAGGCATGAAATAGAAACCCCTAGCCAGACAACGTGATTGGAAACATCCAATATTTCGTTATTTAATCTGATCACCGAGTATCCTAAAACTATTTAGTCACTGAAAACCGCACCAAAACAGCCTGTCTTGAGGTCAGTCGCTCCGAAGCGATGTGTAAATTCAAAGCTCTAGAGATAGAGAAAAAACATGATAAGGAGACGGCAACAAAGAGACCTGACAAGGGCCAAGCCTTAATCATTTTTAAAGATTGAAAGTAGGCAACGAAATCACGGAAATCCAGAAGTCTTCAGTAAAATGTGTTGATTCTGACACTAATTAAGCCCAAATGCAGCATATATGCACCTTACATTTAAACAGTAATCACTCTCTGCCCAGTTTTACCTTAGAAAGGCTATATTTACGGACATAACAGTCTTTGAATGTAACTAGGAGTAATGCAACCATTATGGATTAGTCATAGTAAATACACCTTATAATCACGAACCAAAGATTGTCTGAGTAAATGAGAAGGTAAAATTTGTCAGAGAGATATCAATACATACAAAGTGAAGTAACAAAGATAAATAATGAGTTATTGCCGTCAAGGGCGACCGGGAAAACAGGCATCGGTCCCATCAAATGATACAGTATATCTGAAATAAATGAAGAGTGTTTCCCAGTGGAAAATTAAATAAATATTCTGAACGTGGTGAATGAAAACAAGTCAGCCTAATATTAATTGGTGCCTAATGAATATTCGAAACCATTCAGATACATAATGAAAACGCCAGATTTAGACATAATTTTTGTGGATAAAATACTGCTATAAAACAGGCCTGTGAGATAGGAGAATAGGAATTCCACTCATTTCTATTTATGCTATTTTGTTTTTATTTGCGAAACGGGAGCAATACAGATCGGCCCTTATTTAGACTGGAAAATGAGCCGGGGTAGTTAGTTATGTGTAACGTCATAATTAGAAACTCAGGCAGATAATACTCCCTTATATTGTGCACGGTACCTAGCAAAGCTATGCTTTTAATGGCATCAATCTTGCATGTTATTTTCCCACCGCGTTAAGAAGTCTTGAAGTTTCAATGGGATTAAACCAAATTTCCGATCATAACTGTTATCACCTTTACATACATCAATACCTCGTATGCCAAACAATCATTAATTCACTACTGTCAATGCGGATTAATTGGAAATGTTTCAACTTGTTTACTAGCAACATTCAAATTGCTTCAAATCGCCTTGCTCTAAGACATATATTGGATGCTGCTTTATCCTTGATAACCTGTGTATTTCATTCCAACAATCCTTGGGTTTAATATAGCTTTTGTAAAAATTTAAACTAGCCTATGTAATGCTGTGTAATACCCAAAAATGCCAATTTTATATACTTGGGCTGCTCAGTCCTGGCTAAGGAGGAACATATCCACATGAGAGAGTTTTGACATTTGTACACTGGAAGCTAGGACAACATTAAGGAATGACATCAGAAAATAAAACATGTTATAGTCATATTCCAGAAAAGATCTCAGAAAATGACAAAGCAACGATACTATGGGAATACACAAATAGAGAGATACATTGAGAGATCAAGGCTAATAGAGACATATACAGTTAGTGTGATCAAACCTAATAGACCTGATATTGTTGCGAGATACCACGAAGAAAATAACTGCCTTCTAAGCGATGTATCAACCCCAACAGACGATAATACATTTCTAAGAGAACCGGAGAAATTCTGGAAATACAAAGATCCGGAAATAAAGAAAACCAGAGCGTGGAGCCTAAAAACATAATCAATCCCGGTCATAATAAGAGAATTGGGTAAACATACAGGGAAATATATAATCAAAGCAGCAAGATTTTCGAAAATATATAACATACCAAAAATAGCAGTACTAAGCAGCGCACACATCCTACATAAAGCACTTTCAATACAGTGAAAATAACAATACCGAAACAAACCACAGCACATAGCCAAGGAACACAGCGCTGCTCTCGGCAATACACTGAAAATACGTTCTAAAATTCAAACTACTGAATAATAATAATAATAAAAGTAGTAGTAGTAGTAGTAGTAGTAGTAGTAGTAGTAGTAGTAGTAGTAGTAGTAGTAGTAGTAGTAGTAGTAGTAGTAAATAGCTGGACCAGTGAAAAATTCACGGAAAACAAAAACTGTAAGCATGTGTAAAGTGTGTGTTGGTGCCATGAGAAATGTTTTTATAGTATGACTATTAAAGGCGGCGAGCTTGCAGAATCGTCAGCACGCCGTGCGAAATGCTTAACCGTATTTCGTCTGTCTTTACGTTTTGAGTTCAAATTGTGCCGATGTCGACATCATCTTTTATCCTTTTGGGGTCGATACATTAAGTATTAGGTTCGCACTGGTGTCGATCTAATTGACTGGCTCCATCACCCCAAAATATTCAGGACTTGTGCCTATAGTAGAAAAGTATATTTCGTCATTTACAGAATATAGAAAGAAGTGTAACACCGATAGCTATATAATCCACCAAAATATCAGTTACACAAATGCAACCAGAGATGACTCTCCTTGTTTAGTGGTACGGGACGGTTTTCACGTATTTTTTTAACCTTTTACTTGTTTCAGTCATTTGACGCTGGCCATGCTGGTACACCACACTTTAGTTGAAGATAATAACCCCTGGACTTATTCCCTGTAAGCCTGGTGCTTATTCTATCAGCCTCTTCTACTGAACAGCTAGGATACAGAGACGCAAACACACCAACATCGCTTGTCAAGAACATATCTTCTAGGTTTGTCGTTTTTAGTAAGTTGCTTGCGTGATGATAGACGTGTATTTGCAAGCGGAAACAATATGGGCCACGACCACGAGATGGTGCAACATCGGCTCCAAATGAAGCAAATGAATACATTGCGTTATAGTTTCTGAGGTTCTGTCTAAAGTTCATTCCTTCAATGTTGGTATTCTCCAAAAGTTGTTTTATCTGGCCAGGATCTTCTTGTAGATTAGGCATGGAAATATTACCATTATGGCAGGAATTAAATGCTTCCTGCGGAAATCTACGAGAATGACATTGCGGGCATACTACGTTCATGTCACCAGTCGTAAGTTGCACATTTTGCTCTTCTTTTATTGTATTCCATCTTCATATTTGAGCTCTGTCTGTCATAAGATAATTCAGTTTTTCATCCTCTTCCATAGTTTTCCTTCTTTCTTGAAATCTGTTTCTCATATTTGATAAGTAAAGCTGCCTTTGCATCTGGCTCATGTGTTTTCGATATGACCGGAAACATATTTTATTTATTTACCTTAGTTTTCATTACGTAGAAAGCGACTCACAGTAGATACTGAAAGCTGTATCCAGGTGTATGTACGTGTGCATGGAAGCGATTGTATGTACGTGTGTGCGCGCACGCCTTGTTCAGCTGTTTGTATTTGTCGTTAGTCCCACATGCACACAAACACAAACATACATCGATTATCTTTCATATACTCGTACACACATAAATACCTAAGCATACATCTTTTTGGTACGTATGTATGTGTGTGTGTGAGACACAGAGGCTGAGTGAGATGACGTCGTCACCACGCCAAGAAAACCAAACTAAACGAATATAAAATATTTACGGACATTACCGAAGATTTGCTGATTAACATGAAAGATCGCCCTCTCTTATAGGTGTAGGATTGTTTTTTTAACCGTTGTTTGTCTAGGGTGTAAATTTGTAGTTAAGTAAAACAAATCGTAATTACTATTCTGTATGTAAACATGTGGTTGTGTCTACTCATCCGTTTAAGTATTTTAATTTCCTAGTGAAAATTGCTGTTGGTTTGGTGGCCCAATAGTTATGGGTAGTATTACAAATAGTATTACAGCACATAAGTGGTATGTTAAAAATCTCTGCTCGGAATTAAAAGAGATATTATTTATATTTAAGCAACACAGTGTGACACATACGTCAGGTACGAAACAAAGGATATTAGCGTATTAATGTTATTGAAAACAATAATAATAATAATACCTAGGGTTACAGGCTCACCACAAAAATCCTACAGGGAATAAGACCAAACATATGTCAAAACAACAATAATAATAATAAAATGATAATAAAAACCAGCACTGGCTATTGTTCCGGAAGTACGGATAAGAGGTAACGGGCGCTTGATACCAACATACACCTCAAAATGTGATGGACGAAAACTGGAAGGAAAAGTTCCTGTGGGAATTTTAATTCCAGACAGACATGGTGCTAGAGCACCGAATACCAGATATAGTAACTTTTAGGAGGGAATAAAAAAAGTACCTAATATTCGTCGTGATATTGCCAGGAGATCCAAATGTATTATCATGAAAGAAAGAGAAAAGGTTGACAAATAAGGAGACCTGAAAATTGAGATCGCCAAGATGTGACAGCGGCGAGAGTCAAGCATAAAGTTTGTCCCTGTTGTCATCGGAGCATCGGGTTCAATACCACTGAAACTGAAGTAGCATCAGGACACGTTAGAAATACCCTACAATCTTGGTGCATTGCAAACATTGGAGTTACTTGGAACTAAATGCATACTGCGTAAAGTGCTGTCTGTCTGAAGTACTTGTTGTGATTTGGCGGAAAGTACAAACCTGCTGGTACAGACAATATGATCTACAATTGGGTACTGGGCGACATAGTAATAATAATAATAATATGAGCAACTGCAAGGGCTATTAACCACAGTGAAGCAATTCAGTGACGACATCAAAATGGAGTTTGGGCTAGATAAG
>JAOPUL010003032.1:12017222-12030528 GCA_027564515.1 Octopus rubescens | reverse complement strand
ACATACACACACATCTATACACACATACTCACTCACACAAACGCACACACACACACACACACCAATATATATATATATATATATACATATACATACATATATACATACACACAAACCTACACATATGCATACACATACACTCATATGCAGACCTATACGTTGATTGAAATAATGGTTTAAGCAGATGTGCTTAATGAGGTTGCAGCTGGGATTTAGCCTAAATACATATGGCCGTTTGGGAAGTAGCTTTTTTTCCAACTACATGGTTCCGGGTTCAGTCTCACTGCGTGGCGCTTTGGGTCCTTTACTATAGCCTCGAGCCGAGTCTTAGCACCAGTGGAGCATAAATCAAGACATGACAGAGTTGGCCAATATCTACACTGGCTAATATGTCGGCATTATAACATAACATATGCACTGAGTTTGTAACTGAGGGAGAAAATGTAACGATTATGTGGTACTTTCCACCACATACAAACCGAACAATTAAAGCCAATAACCGAAAATTGTTGTGAAATGCCAAAACAAATACGTTTGTCTCTTGATCGATATGAGCAATCCCTGTGATAATTATATCTCGGCAAAAGATTTTGACAAGCTCAGAAAAAACTTGCTCCTTGAAATTGGGAAAATGTAGCAAATCAAGGTTGTTAGAATACCAGTGATCTTAGGATTATTAGGAATGATCAAGAAATGAACTAATAATTATTAGTATCCCAGCAAAAACTAATAATTATTAGTATCCCAGCAAAAACTGTAAAACATTGCTTTAACTTCTACAACACGCGTATTGGCAAGAGCATTGTCGATGTGAGAGCTATTGCTACTCATGTATTTTAATTTTATTTTATTGTTCTCCTTTAATTTAATTTAATTTATTTTTATTTTTTTTTGTTTTCATATAACTTCCTTTCACCCTAAAATGAACAAACACGTGTGTTTATTTTAATGGCCTACCAATGTATACAGTGAGTTTTATTTGCGCTAGGACACGATAAAACACTCGGCAAGAAATTGAAACAAAATTGAAAGAAGAAAAAACTCATAAACATAATCATAATAACAACCATAATAGTAATAATAATAATGATAGTGATAATAATAATAATAATAATAATAATAATAATAATAATGATAGTGATAATAATAATAATAATAATAATAACGACAATAATAATAATAGTAATAATGATAATAATAAAAAAAATAATAACAATAATAATAATAATAATAACAATAATAATAATATTATTAATAATAGTAATAATATTAATAATAATAATAATAAAAATAATAATGGTGATGATGATCATTATTATAATAATAGTTATAATAATAGTAATAAGAAGAACGTTACAACTATTACGTATCAATAGAGTAATAAAGGCAGGAATTCTTGTAACAAAAGAAAAAGGGTTATTAGCAAATCTATAATAGAAATCGTTGCTAAAAAGTTGATCAAGGGGTGAGTATTATATGAAGCAAATAAATGAATTAGAAATTTGAAAAAAAAAATTTTGTACAAACGTATTTTATTAATCTGTTTTTCTCTGGAATCTTCTGCAATTCTCACAGATTGTTCTCAACTGATAATAATAACATTATGATGGATCAAAGAATATGTATAACCTCATTTTCATGTTCCATAGCTTATATATGAATCTATTGCTTACACGCTAGAAAAAGAAGCATGCTCGTATATTAATCACAATTGTTTAGCTACTACGCATATATATATACATACATATAACGCATGTATATGTTTAATAAATTATTGTTTATAGAGTTTATCTACGGATACAGATACTGGTAGGAGTCGATTGGATCTTTAGTTATGCAGTCTAATTGTGCTGTTCGTCATTCTCTGTTTCCAAATTAAGCGATCATCAAATCATTAGTTTTCGCATTTCTGGTGTGTGTTCGATAGATTACAGGGATGTTTATCAATGGTATTGCATAATGTCTTAAAGCTAAACTATCATAATGTGTTTATCTAGATGTTGAAGATGTTCTTTGTAATTACATCTATACTTTTAATTTTTTTTATAGATTTTACTTTACTCACAACTTGTTTCACTATATTAAAAAAAACAAAAACAAAAAAAACGCTTTTGATGGGACATATCATACAAAGGCGGCTGTTGATAATGAGTAAAATCCACAATACGACTCACGAGTAAGGAAATTGTATAGAAGCACTGTCATACAAATAGATAAAAAGAAAACAACGCATGTTAAGTAAGCTATTGATGCCTGTATGCACTAGCAAGTGGCCAATGAATGTCGCTATTTACTACTACAATAAATACAAGTGAGGCTCTGATGGGGAATGTTTTGAACGTATTCGTAAGACTCTATTAATTAACATTTACTAGTGAATCACATTTTCAAATGAATAGTGTATAATATTGGTTTCAAATTTTGGCACAGGGCCAGCAAGATCGTGGGATTGGGTAAGTCGATTTCATCAACCCCAGTGCCCAACTGATACTTATTTTATCGAGCCCGAGAGAATGAAACACAAAGTCGACGTCAAGGGAATTTGAATTCAGAACATAAAGACGGATGAAAGGCCGCTAAGCATCTTGGCCGACGAGCTAATTATTCTCCCTATCACCACCTTAAAATAAAATAGATTATTAGTGGTAGCATTTTAAGTGAAAGATAAAATAGAACTCCATTATTATCCGAGTTGGACTGCTTTTGTTACGATAATATATTTCATTCTTTAATTCATTGATGTGTCCTGCATGCCTAATATATGACTGGAGTTAATGATAATCATTTGGCTTAAACTCTGATTACTGAGATACACATTGTTAGTGGTTTTGAATCTCTTAAAAAGCAGTGTATATTTATACAACAATTACATACAATAGTCCCTGAAAACGTCGTTTAAATGGTTTGCTTCGATATATGTTATAGAAATAGGTACCCTGTAATTATATCTTGATGTCGCCATAATATGGCATTAATATCAGTCGACCTATGCAGGGAGAGGGACTCGTTGAAATAGGATTGGACCCAGGGAACTGAGTGTAAAAAAGCCCAGGCAAGTCAATTAATATAATCTTACTAACACCTAACGAAGAAAACCTCACAGGTACAATTTCCCTTCTGAAAACGAATGTGAAACAGTTTTCATAGACTTGAAGTCACTCTGCTAAGGAGTACATGAAGATTGCACTACAAGTGCAAGTAGCTGAAGTAAAGAAATAGTTGGTCATTGACATAATTCTGTGTGAGCTGTATACGGACGACTTACAGGAAGTGTTGCCATCGAAATATTAAAACACTTATATTTTTATTGTCCCTACGTGTACATAAAGGCGTGCTATACTATAAGCATATGGATATAACATTCTTCGGATTTCATACTAACTATTAGATAACGAATGAGCTTCTCTTATTCGTAATCTCCACGCAATCTGAGATGTGATGTCGAACAGGTAAGTTTTATCATATAGTTGTTTTAACGACACGAGAATTGTATGTATGTACTTGAGATCTCCTATGAACCACAACCCGGAGGTAAATCCTCCTTGAAAGTGGAGTCAACGTTACTTGAAATATCCCAATACAGTAAAAAACACCCTTAAGACTGTCGTAGAAAGATTTAAGTTGAAAAAATTTGGGATCAGGAAGACTGAATAATATTAATTATAGATTTTCTCCTGTGATTATAGATTTTCTCCTGGAGTGAACAAATCGCAGATCAAATTAAACAACGTCATTATGTTTCTTTTCTGTAAACTATTCAACAATAAATGTACCGTAAAATATTGAGCTAACATTATTTGAGGTGATGGATATTTTGCTATTGCAGAATACTAGTAATTAAAGTCCCATACACCAATCTACCCGTTTATAATAAGGATACGCGCGCGCGCGCGTGCGTGCGTGCGTGCGTGCGTGCGTGCGTGCGTGCGTGCGTGCGTGCGTGTGTGTGTGTGTGTAGATGGATAGATAGATTGATGGAGTATGGTTCTTATTCAAAACATGTGCGCTAAGATCATTTTCACTTTCGAGATACGTTTCCTTAGTATAATTTAGTTTAAGTGATGATATGTTCTAATAATCCTTCTTTTCATTTTTACTTCGCACTTTGATAGGAACTCATTGTGATTTTCTTTTCCTGCTATTTGATATTATCTCAACATTCAATTTACAAATGTAATCGAACTTCTTTTGCAGCATTTTACTATTGAAAATAAAACATCTCGTAGCCAGCAATTGTTGTACATTCGATTAGTCAGGTAAAGCAGTAACAAAAGTGCCATCACGTAGTGTCTTCTTATTGACTCATGAATATTAATGAAACAAATACAAACACATAATTTATTTTTATATCTCACTGTTGAATTACAAAGTAGAAAGAAATAACACAAACACATGTCAAACGTGATCTGGCATTTCCATTGTGTATGTATTATTCCAGTAAGTGATGAAAATTGCATTGATTCCATTTGATGCTTACTTGGCGTTCGACTACGGAAATTATATTTGTACATACACGTACAACACTAAAACTGATAGAATCTCTTGCATAATTGGTTAAGGGAATTGTGATAATAATTCCATTAGCTACTTAGAATTTCTGTAAAGAATATATCATTTGATTTTCAATGTAGGGAAAAGGAACTAACTGAAACTGAATATTTCATGTTTTGTTCAAGTCTGACTTCAGATTATTGGAGTTCTCTTTTCCCAAAGATCTTTATATTTGCTATATCAGTGTATACAATGCCCCGTTATTAGTTTTCCTTCTTCGAACAACGTTTATCTCGACTATTTCATTACTCATTGGTAAAGTTATATATACCTAGCATTAATTCTGCCATGAATTCTCCCGGTTCAATCAAATCCAACAGCGTCAAAAAGTATTGAAACGCAAGGTAAACGTTAATGTTCTAGTTATTGTTATTTCTCCCCGCTCATTAAGAGTTTAGGATTTCTTTAACTTACTGAGTACACCTCATCATGCTTTATTTACTCATTTCACGGAATATTTTCTTAAAGGGGTCTCTATTTCTGTCTATTTTCTGATTAAAATTCCCTCGGTATCTATTGTAATTAACATGGAACCTTTTTTTATATACATATTTCATTTACAATCATACGTGACCATGTAGCAGTGTGTATTTTTCTTGTAACCATCCTCCTCTTTAAAATATATACGCCCTTGTATTTCCAGATATAATAGTATAGAGTGTATCATATTGTCTAAGGTAATGTGTCAAGGATTAGCCTTTGTAGCTATGCATTGGAGGAATAATTAACGAATTGTAGTGGTAACGATTTTCCCTTCACATTGAAAATCAGATGATTCCTGATCTTGTCGAAAATATTCAATTCTATACTGGGTACGAAGTCCTGGAATTTTGGGGGAGGTGAGTAGTCGATTTTATCGACCCCATTTCGTGACTGGTACTCACTTTATCGACCCCAGCGGCATTTGAACTCAGAACGCAAAATCGGAAAATTTGCCGCTAAGTATTTTTCCCGGCGCGGTAACGACTCTGCAAGCTCGAACTTGTCGAAGATATTAGTTGATGCTTTATTCCTGATATGTCACCAATTTGCCGTCCATACTTTATCAATGTACTTAATGCATTCCATACAGTCACTTGTCATGTTGGTGTCGGCGATGTTATTCGTTTCACTTGTTTCAGTACCTCATTGTTTAGTTCAGCCGTGAAAGGAATTTCTATATCTCTGCAAAGATTTGAACCTGCATCTACTGATTCTGACCGCAACATTAATCACTAACATAAGCGGTAGACCGATTCAATTATTATTTTGTTGTCATCCTTCCTAGTTACAAATATAACAGAGACATTCCATAAAAAGATGGTTAAGTTCAAAATATACAACGTAGTCATAATGATATATAAGAAAAAAAAAACACAGTTCGACCTCTCAATCAAGAGGATGTCTACTAATTCAATATTTTCTCTCTATAATTACGATACGATTAATTAAATGCGTATAATTTATGCAATGAATTTTTTTGAAGTGAATAATTTTGAGAGTCAAAGATTTTTTAAGATAGTCAGAAATTATTTTTCAACGTAAATTATTGTAAATATCAATTGCAATCAACCCATTTTAAGTTCTACTGCCTTTATATTGATGACTCTTGTGTTTGTTACACGTGTTATAATGTATAATAGAAGCTGTATATTTGTGGCACAGTGGGTAATATCAGGTAATATTACTTAGGTGCACTAGTTACTTTGATAATACTTTCCAGGCTTGTTCAAAACAATGTAATGCATACTCATTATCAAAATATAAATATCGATTTCAAATTATGAAAATTTAATTAAGCAAATTGCCCATTTATGTATTCCCAATATATAAATGTAATCACTAAGAATATTATGGCGTAGCAATCAAATAAAATAATACTGATATACTTCAATAGAATATTTTTCACGTTGCATCATCATCGTATATATTAATTTTGTGTAGAAAACATGCATAACATTCACATTGTAACGATATATTCTTCCTACAAGGGCAAACATAATCTTACAACTTTATGGCGAATAATTCTATATTTGGAAATAAATACATTTGTATACCGGCAACGGTCCTATCTCATGGTACAGTAAATGAAGAAAAATGACTATATTGACGTTAACCAACACTGTCGTAAATTACAGACTACGAATTAGTGACTTAGTAATAAAAACTGGCAAAGCTACAGAATTTAAATTAATGATTGTTAATATAACCTCGGTGCTGATGTAGTAAAAGTCAGACTAATTGCCAGACTGCATGGCAGATGTACTCACAGGGTGGACAATGGAATAGGGTGGGAAGGAAATGTACAAACATTGGAAATGCACAAGCAAAGGAAATGTACAAGCAACCGGAAATGACTGCTCAGCTGTTCTGGAGAAGATTAGTCGCCAGGTCCATAATATACTTGTAGTATGATTATACTAAAGCATAGATAGTTCGAAGCTATAAACGACTTCTGCAGAAATATTAAACGGAGTGCAAAAATATATGATAGCAACGTCACACAGTACCAGATATTTCGTCAGATAGAATGGCGGTTTCGATATATGCTGTCCGGAAATAATAAATGAAACACTGCAAGTATATTAAACTTAATTCTCGAATTTTATGTAAATATCACTGGAAACAATCGATAAGATAAATTGTAATTACAATTTGAAAGTAAGCTACAGCCCTGAATGTGATTGTTGACGCGAGTGGCTTCCCGTCTCAACTTAAACATGCATGTCGCGACTGCACGGAGAGTAAGCGCCCTGTCGGGAGGATCCTATTCTTTTTAGAGGGATTCATAGTCTAGGACGCGAGGTGCAGTGAAACATTCTCCGGCCCCAACCTTTCGGCATCTGCCGCAAACCCCGGTATCACAGCCCGTAACGTGGAGGAGAGGAAAGTCAAGAAGTACAGGCGCGTCGCTGGCCATTACTAGTTTGTGCCGGTAGCCGTCGAGACGTCTGGACATCATACCACTGACTTCCTCCATTAAATATGGAGAACTGCGGCCGGCCGGACAAATGAGCCCCGCGAAGTGGAGAGGCTAATCCAGCGAGTGTTGCTGGCCAATCTCCGCGGCAACGCCATTGCGGTCATTGCTGTTGGGCAGGTCTCAGTACTTGTCTTCTTCTGGATTATGTGGACTATCGCCCCCCCCCTCTTTTCTATTTTACTCCTGTTCTTTTATTTTATTGATTATAAGGAATCAACTATATTTATATTGTGACAATATTAATTTAAATGTGATTAATACATTTGATTTTCCCATATCTTAATGGTTAAGAACCTCCCCAAAAAGGAAAGTAATGTGTTACGCTGTCAATTAGGTGAGAGTGCAAAAAGGCAGGAGTAGGATTAGGTCTCAACTTCATGCATATATTTTATGTGATATATTGATATCTTATCTAGAAAAGGATTTGCTTCGAATGAGTTTAACTACCTTTAAATGCTTGTTGTTGTTGATAATGCCTATAAGAAAAATTCATTCGAGTCGTATTAGTATTTTCTTTTGCAGTAATACGGACAATATAAGATATCCGGTATGTTTTTTTGGGGGGTCGGGGCCTCAAATATTGTTTGAGGCCACGAATATATTTTGTAACTGTACGTATCCATGGCTTTTAAAATACCCATATATTTTAGCATTGATTATATTATATGGAAAATGAAATGAACGTATCGATGTTGGCATTGAGTACTTCACAAATAATAATAACATATCACAGGTTTAGTTAAGGAATATTTAAGTAATATGAATTAGAAAGAGACAACACATGACATAGATTGTAATAAATACTTTAAAATCATGTTTGATTCTTTGCATATATATTCTTAACACGTCTAGGCAAGTTCAAACGCCAATTATGCTTTGCGATGTAGTGAATGTTTTAGGGAAATAACTTCTTCTTAGGAGAACAATGTGTTGACCACATTCGTCTTTCAAGTGAGCGGCATTCTGGGAAAATGTTGTGTCGCAAGTTTTACGTACGATATAATGAATAATATAACGTCTTCTATTCAGAGATATACCAATCTTGGTTTGGCGGCTCACCGACCTCTCCCCAAGCTCTCTGCGCATGTCCATTTATCTTGTCGGCACCTTCCATTAGGAGCCAACCAAATAGGGGTGTTCTACGTCCACACAACAGACACATATTTCGGCATGTTGTGTCTCGATAGCCAGAGAGAGTAACAGCCTAAACTTTGAGACTAGCCAAGATCATTGGCATTAGTTATTCTTTCAGTTAGAGCGGTGATCTGGCAGAATCGTTACCGCGCCGGGAAAAATGCTTAGCGGCAATTATCCCGACTTTACGTTCTGAGTTCAAATACCACTGGGTCGACTTTGCCTTTCATCCTTCCGGGGTCGAGAAAGTGAGTACCAGTTGCAAACTGGGGTCGATAAAATCGACTACTCCCCTCCTCCAAAATGTCGGGCCTTCGTTCCCAGTATAGAAAGGATTATTTATTCTTTCAGTTAAGGCGGCGAGCTAGCAGAATCGTTAGCACGTCGGGCTAAATGCTTAGCGGCATTTAGTCCGTCTCTACGTTCTGAGTTCAAATTCCGCCGGGGTAGACGTTGCCTTTCATCCTTCCGGGGTCGATAAAATAAGTACCAGTTTAACACTGGCGTCGATGTAATCGACTAAATTCCTCCGCCGAAATAGCTGGCCTTGTGCCTAAATCAGAAACCATTATTTATTCTTTCAGTAAGGCGGCGAGCTGGCAGAATCGTTAGTACGTCGGGCATAATGCTTAGCGCCATTTAGTCCGTCTCTACGTTCTGAGTTCAATTGCCGCCGAGGTCAACTTTGCCTTTCATCCTTCCGGAGTCGATGAAGTCAGTACCAGTTACGGACTGGGGTAGATTAAATCGACTACTCCCCTCCCCCAAAATTTCGGGCCTTCGTACCCAGTACAGAAAGTTTTATTTATTCTTTCGGTAAGCAAATGTTTTTCTGATCATTGCACTGTTTTAGGGGTGGCAGATAAGATTATTTATCATTAAATAATCTCTTTCCAGAAAACATTATCAAAATGAACGTTTTTTTTGCTTGACGAGACACATGTCGAAATACCTGTGTCCCAGAATGCTGTCGAAAAACTGTGTTCCGTATGTGGAGCAACGTTGTACACGCCCACAACAGCTTGGGCGTCCGTATGAAAACGTGCGCAGCCAGTCAAGAGTTACAAACGCACGCAGATGCGTAGACGCCGCGTCAAGTGGGAGACCTTCCTTGGGAACTTCATCCGGCGAAGAACCGGCATCAGCGACGTGGCAGAGTGATGGAAAGTACGCGGTGAAAGAGAACGCCGTGAGTCAAAGGCAACCGCAAACGTGGGCGGAGAGGTGTGTCCGCCGCAGTAACGGTAGATGGACAGGCGCCCGACATGCCGAGTCCGAGACTAACGTCCACAGGTCCTCTACCGGTGCAACGCTTTACATGAAGACGTTCTCCGGCGCACGGCGGTAGGACGTCTAGAGAATGATGAAACGTTTGCACGGTTGCGTGGTGGCATACACGGTCCAAAAGCCACGATACTTGGCGTCAATCTTTCTACCGAAGTTATGGAAGGCTTCGGCGTTATCGAATAGAGGCCTTACACTGTAAAAACCTGCTGCGAACCCGATTCACTTTCAATGCAAAGCTGGCTGCGTTCGGGTTGATTCGTTCAGACGACGATTTATTCGGCGCCTTTCGTGGAAACTTTCACACGCTTTTTATGACCTACTTCAGTTTGGTCTTTGAAAGTCGTGTTCATGTGCTTAAAATGCAATCGAATTGATTTGTGGAATATGTTGGTCTAGATCTTCTAATGATGGAAGATTTCAAATGAATAGTTTGTATTTGTTAACATGTAGACAATGAATATTACGTTTGAAGAAACATACTCTCAGATTTCTTTGTAGCAAGTGTGATGTCCACGATTTCTACCGAGGTGTGTCGAATGCTGGATCGATAGATTCCACAAGTATTGTCGTTGAATAAGACCAACTTGTATCGTTTCTACGCTGCTCATGGTTAGTAAGCACAAACGAAAATTTGTGGTTTTCTACCGCAGACGTTTACCCCATTAACTGCCACCTTCTTGATATTTCTCAGTTTGAAGAGTCTGCTGAAAGTTTCATGTCTTTGTATAAATGAAAATAGAGGAGGATAATTTAATCATGATTTTATTCAACATATCCCCCTCTCAGATAAACACTCTCATTGCAGCGGTACTTCAGTTTTTCTAAGCCCTGTAAAAAGAACTCGCAATGTTGGGCCGCTATCCAGGACTCTATAGCAGCGATCACTTCTGAATCGGAGTGAAATTCGGTTACGTTGAGATGTTTCTTCAGTTGTGGAAAGAGGGGATAGTCGCAGGGTGCCATATCAGGTGAGTAAGTTGGGTGCTCAACCAATTCGAAGGCAAAGTCATGTATTTTCCGTCGTGATTCATCTGTAGTGTATGCTGGTGCCTTGTTCTGCAAATAGGGTACCCCATGACTCAGCCTTACACGGCGTTTATGATTTGAAGCTTCACTCAGTTCGTCCAACAGAGTCATGTCGTATTCTGCGTTGATGGTACTACCGATTGCCAGGCGGTTCATCAGGAGTATTCCGTCTTTGTCCCAGGACGCTGAATCTCCCCAGCTGACGTATGGTCCAGAAACGTCTTGGGACGCGTTGAACCTCGGTGGTGCCACTCCATTGACTGTTACTGGGTCTGGATACCATAATGATGAAGCCAAAGTTCATCCATGGTGACTAAATGAGTAATAAAACCATATTTCGAACTGCTGCAAACCGGTCCACATTCGCCATTGATGTCATCACCCTGATGCTTTTCTTATCTGTGTTCGGGTATTTCGACACCTATTTTGCGGAAGGCGTTCTCAAGTCCAGAATGATGTGGATGATGTGGCCAAATCTTTCACGGGAAATCCCCAGAATCTCTAATTGCAGCGGTACTTCAGTTTTTCTAAGCCCTGTAAAAAGAACTCACAATGCTGGGCCACTAACCAGGACGCTGTAGCAGCAATCACTCTTAAATCGTAGTGAAATTGGTTACTTTGAGATGTTTCTTCAGTTGTGGAAAGAGGTGATAGTCGGAGGTTGCCATATCATGAGAGTAAGTTGGGTGTTCTACCAATTCGAAGGCAAATTCATTATATTTTCCATCGGGATTCATATGTAGTTTATGCTGGTGCTATGTCTTTAGCTGATTCCCGGCGGTCCTGGAGAATAGTGACGTGCACAGTCTCGGTTTTATCCTTTGTGGTCGGGGTGGTTGGCCAACCTGAAAGGGTTCATTTTTCACTACGAAATAACCAGTCTGAATCCTTGACACCCAGATTTTGACTGTGGTGTAAGATGGGCAGCCATCCCTTCAGCCATTTTTCATCTCACCATGGATTTCCACCGTTCCTTTACCTTGCAATATCAGGAACCCCATAACAACTTTTGCTTCAAGTTTACCAAAATCCATTGTAGGAGCAGCCATCATGCGTTAAATCTGAAAAAAAAAAAGAAATATATATTGTATACCATTAGGGTTTTAGCATATCTTCTCTCACAGAGTTTTCCTACATTCCCTGTTTAGGTAATATCTCTACCCTTTCGTGATACCCTTAAAGCCAGGAACATTTCCGCACCCCTCGTACATCGATGATGAGGAGTAATACAGCTGGATGAATTATATCTCGATATAGAAAGAAGATTGTGTACATAAGAAATAATGTAAGTGAAAGTTGGAAATCCATCATTGAGAGCATAATTAAGTAAATATGTGTGTGATGAAAACGTATTAGTGCTAATATTTATATTAAATATGATAAAAATACCTACAAAATCAGAATATATGAATTAACAAGTGCTTATGCAAGACATGTAAAAAAAGGATATTGGAAAGGAAATATTGAATGTATAGAAAACGATAAAAATGAACACAAATAAAATCTAATTAATGCGTGAAAATCTTAAAATACAATTAATTATTTCTTACGTAGACACCATAGGCACAAATAGAATATGCAATGTGTATATGCATCTGCACTGTATTTCTTGAGTAGATTAATCCAAAACCGAAAGCTATTTTGACTAATTTCTCTAAAACATCTTAATGAAAATTGAGCATCTATTGATATTATACTACATGCATTGAAAAAATGTACTGTGAATATATCCGGTGTGAAACTGATATTGTTAACATACATATTTGCACAAAAATATAGGCGATCTTATATTAAAATGGATAATTATACCAACAAAACATTTTCATTTTATTCCCGAGAGTGTCACAAAATTTGCTACATGTGTATCACATCTTCGTATATTAGAAACCAGTAAATTGTTCACATTAATACAAGCATTGTAGGGAAGCATAGAAGATGTGTGTATATACAAATAGATCTGATACAGGATTTTAATTCTCCTTTAAAAATATATGTATATGTGTGCGTGTGTAGATAAAAATATAGATATATGTCCAGTGGTGTGAAACTTTGTGACATACCTGTAGATATTTGTTTTACACCAAAATTCATGAAAATTAATTTAACTTGTTTCAGGTCTCTCCCACTGGTAAGGTAGTAATGTAAGTCGCCAAAATGACGAAACAGCAGACGTTTACTGCTCCAGAACGAGGTTCGTGAGGGTTATCTCACTTGTACAGGAAAACACTGTTGTACATATTTTTTTTTTTTATTTAAACCAGGTTCATCTTTGAGAATATGTTTTTTTAAGCACAAATCGCAGTTGACCCACGAACTAGAAACACATACATCTTAGTATGTGCGTTC
>JAOPUL010003032.1:11424866-11435562 GCA_027564515.1 Octopus rubescens | reverse complement strand
ACGCAGTGGGATTGAACCCAGAACCATGTGGTTGGGAAGCAAGCTTCTTACCACACAGCCACGCCGCGCCTATGAGTATGCTTCTGCTATTTACATTAAGTTCCCATGTGGTTACAAGCAGACAATGACACCCTCTCTGTGCTCTTTTACATGATCCAGTACAACATCCACAATGTGACAGCTGCAAGGAGGGAGAGTTGCACCAACAATGGGCTGATTTCTTTTTTCAATATCGCCCCTGAAATCATGAAATGCTATATTGACTTTGCAGGGATTTGAACTTAGAGCACAGAAACCCAGAATATAGATATTAAAACAAGATATACTGAATATTTATAATTAGCAGATCACATCCCAGCTCCACCTGATCATTCCCACTCTCTCTTCTAAAATGTGAGTTATCATGTTGCTCCTCTAAAGCAAGAAACCTGTTCTGGCTCTTTCCCTTATACTTTTACCCCTCATCACCTTACATAAAGATAATCCATTTGGATTCACAGTCTTGCAGGTTGCATGACAATCTCACTAGTGTTGGTGGAATGAAAAAAAGCATCCAGTATACTTTATAAAGTGATTGGCATTAGGAAGGACATCCAGTTGTAGAAGCCATGCCAAAACAGACATTAGAGCATGCTGCAGTCCTTGGGCCCATCAGATACTGTCAAACCATCCAACCCATGCCAGCATGGAACATGGATTTTAAATTATGATGATGAATATTATTGTATAAAATATGTATCAGGTTATCTAAATTATCAGGTTGTCCGGAAAGTTCTGAGCGATTTCAGGATTTGTGTCTTTAAGCCCTTCATGCAACAATCCTAATGTTAGTATGACTCAGATTTCAGAATTGCTTGCAGTATTGAAGCCTATCAGCTAAGTTCCACATTAAGAATCAGCATATATTTTACTCCTTTTAGCCCTAATTACCGTTTGAAATGGATAACCGAAAGTTGTATATTTGCCACCTAATGCTTTTCTTCTTAAAAAAAGGTGAAAATGCTACGGAAACATGTAAAATCATTTGTGGAGTTTATGGTGAAGATGATGTAGGTGAATCAATTGTTTAAAGATGGTTTGCAGAATTTAAACATGGTGAGTTCAGCTTGGAAGATGACAGTCACTGTGGAAGACCATCAACTTTAGGTAATGATATTTTGAAGGTAACCATTGAAGAAAACTCGAATATTACAACTAGAGAACTTGCAGAGAAGTTGGAAGTTTCTAAAAGTACTGTTCACGAACTCTTAGTGAAAATTGGGTATGTTTCTTGCTATGATGCTTGGGTGCCTCACAAGCTGTCAGAACAAAACTGCATGGTATTCCATCTGTGATTTGCTTCTGAAACGCAATGAAAATAAGCCTTTCCTGAAACAACTGGTAACTGGAGATGAAAAATGGATTGTTTACGATAATATAATGAGAAAAAGATCCTGGAGTTTGCATAAAGATCCTACGAAACAGTTTCCAAAGTGGGATATTTATAAAAGAACAGTTATTCTTTGTGTCTGGTTGGATTTCAAAGGCATTATTTACTATGAGCTACTCCCACAAAATCAAACAATCAATTCTGATGTGTACTGCCATCAGCTAGCAAATTTGAATCAAAAGATCAAGGAATTGGGGCTAGCACTCTCCAATAGGAAAGGGGTTGTGTTCCACCAGGACAATGCCTTACCACATGTGTATTTGCCTACCCGCACACAGTTGCACGAACTTGGGTAGGATCTCTTGCTCCATCCACCATACACCCCTTTGCGTCATCCGACTATCATTTGTTTTTATCTCTGCAGAACTCTCTAAAATGAAATTCATTTAATGATTTAGATAGTATCAAAAGCCACTTAGATGAGTTCTTTTTCTCAAAAGAAACTGAGTTTTATGCCGATGGAATATTGAAATTGCCTGCCAGGTGGACTAAGGTCATATAAACCAATTGAAATTACTTTAATGAATAAAGATGAGAGTATGTTTGCAATTTCTTTTCCTTTATTGCGCTTTAATAACGCTAAGAAGTTTCCGGACAACCTGATATTTATATATTCACACACACTTGCATTTTCAGAGTCTAGTTTGAATAAACAATATTGAGTTTGCTAAAAATGTAAAGCTAGATATCTATATGTAACAATAGCTCTTTCCAGAAAGTTAGATTTATAAATGTTAACAATCAATTACTAATTCGTGACTTTGATAAAATATTCACCTGAATGTGGTAACACTTCAAAAGATTTTCTTACTATATTTCTTACTGATTTTATAGTGCTGACAAAATTAGTACCAAACCTTCAAGAGTGTTAATCAAAAATATGAAACTAAAACAGCAGGTTTATAGTTATAAAAATAGTAACATTTACAAAGGGAATTAGACAGTTGAAGTTGGAAAATTTTAATCAAATTACTCTAGAGTAGTCTTTGTCATATGAGGGTATTGTGAGAATTGCAAAAGTGTGGACAAAATAAAAGTGTTTTTAATTGTTTTAAACTTGTTTTATCATGGCAAATGAAAAAGAATCGTGTAGTGGCAATTATTTTGTTTACCCGTGCTACGTAAAAAGGATTCTTGACGGTGCCACGTAAAAAGCACTCGCGCCAAGAGTCTTGTGCCTGTGCCACATAAAATGTACTCGTGATGATGCCATGTAGAAAGCGCTCGCATCGAGAGTCCTGTGCCTGTGTCAAATAAAAAGCACTCATGACGGTGTCACGTAAAAAGCACTCGCGTTGAGAGTCCTGTGCCGGTGGCCCGTTATAGCACCCAATACACACTGTAAAGTGGTTGGCATTAGGAAGGGCATCCAGTCATAGAAACCAAGCCAAATCAGACTGGAACCTGATGGAGCCCTTCGGCTTGCCAGCTCCAGTCAAACCGTCCAACCCATGCCAGCATGGGAAACAGACGTTAAAGTATGATGATGATGATGATGATGTAGACTAAACAATTAACTAATATTTGTTCGTGAGGGTTCTGGTATGTGTCCCTTTGAGAGCAATTGCCCTTTAGTATTTAGTTTCCTCTTTTATTATTTCCTAACCACATCCCTTAAAGGGTGGGCCCTGAAAAAAAGTTTGAACACTTCTTAAGTTGGTTACTAACTTATTGTTTCTCCGATGAATTTAGCTATTGTTGACAATGTTTCGCCATTCAGAGTTGATAACATAAAATACAAAATGCATAAATTTGTCTGGTAGGTAATCTCACATCGATATATGTCCTTAGTCATTAATCATTTGGCCACAAAAAAAAAATAATACATTACTAACGTTGACATAATTACTTCTCAATAATGTCCATGCTTGACTCACTTAACTTGCCATTTCACAGAAGTATTCAGGTTTTATCACCTTTCTCCACCACTCTACAAAATACAAAAAAGAAATTTTTCACTTTTTCCACTAAAGTTGCTCCAACCGTGATAAAAAAACAAAAAACAAAACACAGTAAAACAACACCAGACACAGTAATGTATAGTTATAATGCAAAAATGTTATCATAAGAAATTAAGCACAAGAAAGAGCACTACAAAACATTAATGTCTATGCATTATATTCAATATTTTCTTTGTTCTGATTACACAAGAGCATTTGACCAGAACTACAGATGTTCTTTTCTGTTCTGATATGAAATGCTGCATTGAATAAACAGATGCAATTAACCACAACATTAGTCTTCATATGTTATATACAAAACCACATATCCTGGCTATGGCTGCTGTTTATAGCAATAATTTACAATGCTGATAGCAACAGACTGCAGCTGCAAAGAGGTTAATAATTATCACACTCAGTTCCTGTTGTTTTATTTTTCTATACCATTTTTATTCTGACATTTCCAGTTCAGAATATTTGTTTTCTTTAATTAGTCTTCTGTGACAAAGCAGATATCCTGTCTGTCTCTCATAAAATGAATAATATTTTGTATCTGAAATACCTCCTGAAATGAAGTTAATTATATCGCTTTGATCTTCCACACATATTTTTATGATATTGTAACGGTTAAATAACGGAATTTGACTTCTAAATATGAGAAAAGAAAACATATGGATGGTAATTTATTTTTGTTTTGTTTTGTTCATTTATGTGCACCAATGTAATATAAAGATATAAAATATGGATCAAATATTTGATATAATCAATATTTGATAAAAGGAGAGAAGAAACAAAACTGTGTTTGTTATTGATACTGTATTGAAATATTTTCTATTTTATTTTTGTGATAATAGGAGCAATACATTCTGGCACAGTTTTACTATGAATTTCACGTTCTATGAGTATGTGAAAATTATTCATATAATTAAAAAAATAAAAGTGTGGGCGATCAGAAAGGCAGTGGGGTGATGGGAACTGTGATTAAAGTGGTAAGGGGGTGTTATCTTATTAATGAAACTATCTTTGACCTTGTGCTATTGATTAATGCCATAGCCTAGATATGAAATACCAGTCATATGATTAATGATCACCTATTACAATTTAACTGTCAATTTTTATGTTATTATTTCACCTTGTTGTCAGTAAAGTATTATTTTATTAGTTGGTTTACATCCCAATTTAACAAACTACAACAATCAGAGCAGAAAAAAATAACACGTCTTGATTTTAGTGAATGGCAAAAGCATTAATCTACAGTAATAAAAGTGAAGAACTGCAAACAGTGAAATGGCAATAAGCATGAGACATTAACAGGGAACAGACTGTAATATTCCACACACACACATGTGTATTACCATCATTATCCTCATTACTTTTTATGTCCACATTTCCATGAGTGCATGGCCTGCTCTTCTATATATGACGTACACCCATACATATGCACATACGCAAGCACACACATCCTGCAATGCAGTAATACATTATAGCATTGAAACACAACACTGTTAATTTATTCATCAGAGTAGCTGCTGAGCATGTGTTATATATGCAAATTGGTCTATGCCTTTTTCTAAGCCCTTAGTAAAGTGAGTCTTTAAGCTGCATCTCTGAGTTCAGCGGAGTTCTAATCGAAGCCCCCTTTTAACCTGCGATAACGTTTTATTCTTGCGAATTTTCACAACAGTTACAGTTTTTCGATTCTGTCTTCTGCACAATGGAATTAATACGATTATGAAAAGAAAAAAAAAAACAGATTTATATTTTAACCCAAAAGTTTCCACTGTTTATCAAATTTTTATTTTAATTCATGGTTTTAAAATACGGACAGTCCGTTTCTGCGATTCGTTTCTCTTTATAATTACAAAATATTTTTTAAATACTTTAAAATCAAAATTGAAAAAGTATTAAACAATCACGCATGCGTGGTTGTGTAAGGGAAAAAGTATCTTTTCTGTTTGCCTTCACTTTTTGAAATTTTACAATAAAGTGAAATTTTTAAAATTTGGTGTATTGATGTAATTTTTCACACTGAATCTCAGCCTGTTATTGACTTGTTCCTGAAACATATTTTAAAAAAGTTACAGAGGTTTAAAGTTTGATATTTAACCAGTCAGAAAACAGGATTTGGAAGCTGTCATTTTGTGCGTAACTACAACCTTACGATGACAAAACATTCATGACAGCATAACGACAAAACAGGTTTTAAGCATTTAATAAGCATTTAATGCGAAAATGACAACAAAAAAAGAGTAAAACCACATATTTTGTAGTTTTAAGCATTTAATAACCATTTAATGCAACAACTTACCAAAAAAAAAAAATAAACAAGATCAGCTGCGATGATGTGGAAGAAATGTTTATAAGATAATGAGGCCTAAATAGGAGAATATAATGTATAAGTGTCTGTGGAGATTCCACACCATTATAATCTGCTTTCTCATTATATAACTACATCATATTGGGTTTTAATTGTAAACAGATTTTACAGTAATGTAGAATGTTTATATATGGCAACAAAATATAAATCGAAAATTCACAAACGAAAGTTTGAGATACACTCGAGGTGTTTCTCAAACAAAGTGCAATTTTCGTAACTCTAGCGCCACATATACTCGCAGAGATACGAGTTAACCATAGAACGGTGAGTACCACAATGTCGTCTATTACTTCGCTTTACAGAGGCCCAAGTGCTCTCCAGTTGTGTGTGGGTACCATCTGTCGAGTTAATAAACTTAATGCTATGGTACACGGTCCTATGTTGAAAATTGTAACATTCGATTTCAGGAATATGAGAGTACGCCCTCCACAAATCACTAAAAATTGTGGTTCCTAGGAGAATCGACTCGCGTATGCAATACAGTCTTAAGAGGTGCCATCTTCAAACCACGTACTTTTTCTTACAGATACACAATCCTTACATGCTCTTTGGGAACACCACCAGTAAATGTTCCCGCCAAGAATCTTTTTCTTTATATATTGTTTGTTTTGGCATTTTCTTGTCTGGCGAGTAAGAAACCGCATCCTCCTCGGTTTTGAATGTCTCCATCATATGTGAAACGTTACATGAGGTGGCTGCGGTCATACTTCTATTTACAAAATATCCGTTCGTGCAGAAAAATCAACATAAAAATATTTGTTCGTAAACTCAACAAAACGAAAATGGTTTATACAGGAGAGTTCCACACGAGCAAGCACGCTTGGCTTGTTACTATGGAAACAGGCACCTATGTGTCTGTGGCTTTCGATTGGCTAAAATTATCCAACATTTTCAAATTTTAGAAGCTATAAACTGTATATTTATTAATTTATGGCGAAAATGAAATTCATTTCAATAATTAGCATACAAAACTACATCAATACACCAAATTTGAAATCAATTGGAATTAAATTGAAGAAATTGAAAAGTGGAAGCCAAATAGAAAAGATCCGATATTAAATGTTTATTTATTCATTTATGGCGAAAATGAATTTCATTTCTATAATTAGCATACGAAATTACACCTATACATCAAGATTTGAAATCAATTGGAATGAAATTGAAAAGTGGAAGCCAAACAGAAATGATCCAAAGAGATGATTATCTTCTTTGAGTAAATGCAGAGAAATAACCTCTTTTGAAAAGATGGTAGCAGTAATGAAACAGTGAAATACATACCACGTGGAAAAATTACTATACATACACCATGGTGACGAAAGAACCTAGAGTTAGCTATCGCAGATCGTGGAACTATCGAGACAAATTCAACTGGATTTTTGAACTGAACCAAGACCTATATCAGTTCTACAGAAAGTCTAGGGAAGATCCCTCGATAGGCTATATGAAGGGACTTAAATAATATTAGGATAAGAAATACCCAACATTCTCAAACTTTTCAGCAAAACAATTACACCAGCAAGCTACCTTTGTTGAAAAGAAATATGCCACCTTACCAAACAAAATCACTCAGCCAAAATGCACAAATGAAAATACTCGTATTAACAACACAGTAAATGTTTTCGGCGAAGAGACTGTGAACGAAAAGAAACATGACCAAAACGAATACAACAATAACAAACTGTCATTACTGCATTGGATATGTGGCAACCACTTATAATCTTGCAAAAACAAGTGGCGGGTGTCGGAGTCAGGAAGCATCAACAATTGCCCCGTTTTCACAAGGATGTTTCAGATTTTGTTTTCACGGTGGCCTTGGAAATGCTCTGGAATATCTTCTTAGCAACAATTGCAAAAAATCCCCGTCATAAAGAATGAAAATCTGAAAAATCCCCGTCAAATCCTCGTCAAAAGAGAGAAATTCCAATTGTTGGTGCTTCCTGACTCCGACGTCCGCAAAACAATTCAGGAATATAAGATACTAAAATTACAGCTTGCATCTAAGTTCATGCAGAACTTCACTACTTATATACATAAGGTACTGCATGAGAGAACAATAGTGACACGAGTTGGGGGAAAAAAAAACATTGACCTGATATTATCCGTTATCGACGAAATTGCGAGAGAACAATTAGCTCAAAGCCAAACTCCCAGCTTTTGGACAACAAATGTCCTGCTATATTCTACTGCAGTAACTGTACACCAAGAGATAGAAGTAAAACAGAACTATCCAAAGAATAATACTGAGCCAAAATAGATGACCTCCCTTCAAAATAAAATCAACGGACTCAGAAAAATATAGGACAGTTGGACACAATCATTAAATTCAAAGCTACAAATGCATTCACAAATTACCAGCTACAAATGCATGATAGATTCTCTAAATTGTATGGGAACTGCCACCGATAAACACGCACAAGCAAACTGATCGCCCGCAAACACGATCTGTGAGCGGTAAGTGAAAAGAATCGTTATTGTACAATATAACATGAACGAAACACGACAAACCGAAAATTTTTCCGAAAAGAATAAAATTAATGTCCCCCACACATTCGTTGTTGATGACCTAAAGTTATATTTTAGTAACATTCCAAACATCAAGAGACAATTAGAAATAGTCAGAACATTCTCACAAGACATAAGAATGGAGTTTAGGCAAGATACAAGCTCCTATATGATAGTCATCCGAGGAAAGATTGTCGACTAGACAGGAAACTTGTGTATCAATGGCTTGTTTATCTCCCCTATCTCTAATCATGAAAACTACAAGTATCTCGTAATCGATGAGAATGTTGCATACGTTGGTGCTGTGACTAAAGCCAGAATATCAAAAGAGTACTTCTGTAGTGGGACTAATTTAATAATTGTATGTTTTACACTTAAATAGTTTCCACGTGTAAGTTTCTAATGATTGGTCATGTGACCAGTCATGCGAATATGAAATGCTTTGTCGAGTGAGGTATTTGGATTGGTCTTATCAAATCACGTTGCGCAATAGACCACCAGGCGTGGAAAATTCTCAATGTTCGCTGGAGCCTACTTTTCTGCATAAATTGAGTTGACTAATATTTTCTCATCAGTGAGTCGTGTGCCGTCGTGTGCCGATGGGCCACCCACTCAATCTAGTTAAGGAGCAAGTACCAGACCAGTCACAGCAACCAGCCAGAGAGTGGAGAGTTTGTTCCAGGAAGCTATGTCACATTATATTTGTTCTTGTTGAACGACTGAGTTAAAAAAACAACTATGTGTGATTTTCTACGGACAATATTCTTCGTGATTTGTTAATCTGGTTCACTGTATGAATTTATTTAGCTGAAGAATAAAGTGTCGTTGTTAATTGAAAGCTCGTTTTGATATTATTTCAATTTGTATTCAGATGCCCAGCGAGGCATCACAGCTAAACCTCTGTAGATTTCAGATAATATGGAACTCAGAGTTGTCTGCATTTAACAAGAGCATATCTCAATGCTTTTGCAGTGCCAGTAATAGTACCAACATTTGAGATATTGGACTGGACACTCGATGAGATACGCAGCCAGGACATCAAAACCAGAAAGATACTGACCACTACTGTCAACTTCTACATCAACAGCGACACCGATAGGATTTATGTGAGGCGTAATGATGGTGGTAGAGGTATAAGGTCAGTCCAAACAGCCTATGAATGTCGCATTGTATCACTCATTCAACTCCTACTGAACTGTAAATAAAGAAATGAGTATATTCGATGCATACTCAAAAGTAAGAGCAACATCATCTTCAGAGTTGGAGAAGAACTAATGTGCAGGTACTCTGAGAATACAACTGTCTCATGCGACCCAAAGGGGCCTGAACTGGCCTGTCTAAACAGAAGCTTGGAGGAGATGCAGGCATCATACCAGCAAAAAGCAATGCTTAGATACATATCCTATAAGCTAGAGGGCAACAACAACATTGACAGGAAGAGTAGCCTCTCATGGACATGCGAGAGATACATTACATTCCACCTAGAAGGATATGCCTTCACTACCCAGGAATAGTAAATAACTACTAAATACTTGATAAACAATAGGGACAAAGATACCACCAAACCTTCACGTTGTGATAAAAGATGACGGCTTTGCTATACCAGTGTGGAAGATATCCCCCACATCAGCAGCACCCCCAACATGTCTGAGATACTACCTGCACCTGAGAAATGATATAGTTGCATAAACTATTTACAATACTATCCGCAGGAAGAATTGCCCTGGTGTATACATAAAAGGCACGTCAGGACCAGCATGTATTCACACCATTAAAAACAAAGAATACTGCGGAATACTCCAACAAAAACAGCAATTTGGTGCAAACATAACAAACCTGATATTGTTCTGTGTGACAGGGAACAAAAGTCATGCACTGTTGTAGTGGTCAGCTGCCCAGCGGATGTGAATGAACAATCAAAAGTTCAGGAAAAAGGAGACATTTATAGTGAGTTGAAGCGGAACTTACAACTCTTGTACCTCGACTATAAATTCTCATTTGTACCTATCATCATAGGTGCATTAGGTTATATATCTACAAATTTACACACAAACAATCTAGAAATACTAGGTTTTTCGAAGAAAGAGCAAAAGATTCTCCAAATCCAATCTATTAGTGGCACAGTAAAGATTTGGAAGACATTCCAGTGAGTCTCCATCTGAGATTCATTAGGTGAAGAAATGCACACACTTAGGTGTGTGCATCGCCACCTAAATCAACATACCAACTCAACCACATATTTACAAACACCGGGAACTCTCTTAATCAAAAAGGTCTTGTCGGTTTGTTAGCGACTGGCTTGAACTCTCTTAATTTATATAAAACTTACATACATATGTACGAAAACTATCTCCAGTTGTCAGGAGGGTCTTGTCATTCAGTATGAAGACATGGAAAACGACACTCCTTTTGAATAGTGAAAACAAATCAATGGAAGCTGGAGAAGTT
>JAOPUL010003032.1:11386368-11397455 GCA_027564515.1 Octopus rubescens | reverse complement strand
GAGTGTGAGGTGAATCCGGCCACCCCCGTTCACGGGGACAAAACCGGATTTTAAACTTTGGAAGAAGAAGAAGAAGACTTAGAACTCAAAATACTGCAGCAGCTTCCATGAGAGAAACTCTCGTATTAGTTTTTGGTGCATATAAGTACTCTTATTTACATTGATAGTAGGAGACAAATTTCCACCCAAGGGTGCAAAAGTCAATATAAAAGTTTCTCTTGTTGTAGCTACTGCAGTATTCTGTGTTATAACAAAACATCCACTTTTAAATGGGGACAAATATTACCTTTGATATATATATATATATATATATAAATATGTATGTGTGAGTTTGTATATGTTTGTGTCGCTTGTCTTGACATCATGAGATAGGATAGTCATACAAGCAATGTTATTCATTTCCAATATTCTGCAAAAACATGTCTAGCCATGGGAATATATTACCTTGCTTGGAGATAGGTAAGGGTTGACAACAGAAAGGCATCCAGTCTCAATAAACTCCACCCAACCCACGCAAGTATGGAAAAGTGGGCATTAGAATGATAATGATGAGGACAATATAATTAACTGCTTTTCTTTGTTGCCATGTATAGCAAATGAAGAAGGCTGACTGTAGGTGAGGAAATGCCATGAGACCAGGCCAACCCATGCTAGCATAGAAAGATGGATATAAAATAATGCAAAGTTGACCTATGTAGGGTTTGAACTCAAAACATAAAGGAATATAACCAAATATTCCTCCAAAGTATTTTGTCCAACCCTCTACTGATTCTGCCATGATTAAAGTGCTAAGTCAAATGCCTTACTTGGTTGATGTATATCTTCAAATTCCTGGCTTTCAAAAGATCTCCTTTTGCCATACTTTTTGGTACATGACCTTTAGCTGAAGAAAAGAAAAAAAAACAAATATAACAAGTCTACTTGTCCACTGTGTTAGTTGGCGCCAAGATTAATTTTCTAGGGCTCCACCAAGAATCTTGCGAATGCTTTATCTCCAGAAGTCATTATTTGTGAATTGCAGATAATATTTTAATCCTAGAGATTAAGTTTTGCTTCAAAATATTTATCTTTCTGGTTTTCAATCTCTCTCTCTCTCTCTCTCTCTTTCTCTTTTCCACTTTTTCTCTCATACACACACACACACACACACATACAACAAATACATTTTTATATATAAAATTTTCAGGATCCAATAGAATCAGGTATGTAAATAGTAAGGCATCAGATGGCCAATGTATGCCAGCATGGAACATGGACATTAAATGATGATGATGAATATACACAGGGTTGGTGGATGGATGGATGAGTGCACCTTGGTATACAGAAAGGAAAAATAGAAGTATAGAGTAGTGTAAAATCTAATCAATTTAATCTTCAAAAGCATGACTTGGAGTTTTACCTGTCACACTCTCTCATTCCCATCACCCACTCAGATCATCCTCGGCGGCATCATCATCATCATCATCATCATCATCATCATTTAACGTCCGTTTCCTTTGTCATTTATATAATCTATTATTATGCTCTGTACTCGACTAATGCGTTTTTCTGAAGCATATGTATAAAGAAGAGCCCTGGTGCCACATAAAAAGCACCCATGTTGAATCCTGTGATGGTGTCACGTTAAGCACCTGCGTTGAGAGTTCTGATGTCATGTAAAAAGCACCTGCATCGAGTGTCCTTTGATGGTGCCATGTTAAGCACCTGCAGTGAGAGTCCTGTGCAAAAAGCACCCGCACGTGCTAAGAGTCCTGTGGCAGTGCCATGTTAAGCACTCACATCAAGAACCCTGATGCCATGTAAAAAGCACTCGTGATGGCACCATGTAAAAAGCACTCATGACAGGATCATGTAAAAAGCACTCATGACAGGATCATGTAGAAAGCAGTAGCGCCGAGAGTCCTGTGCATGTTAAAGCACACTGCACACACACAGTAAAGTGGTTGGAGTTAGGAAGAGCATCCAGCTGTAGAAACCAAACCAAATCAGACTAGAACCTGGTATAGCCCTCCGGCTTGCCAGCTCCGGTCAAACTGTCCAACCCATGCTAGCATGGAAAACAGACATTAAAGGAGGATGATGATGATGATGATGATGATGATGATGATATATATATATTTACGAAAATGAGATAACAAAAGAATAAATGATTATGTTATGCACCTCATTAGCTTATAGCAGAAACAGCTGTAAGCTAATGAAGATCATAAGATAATTGTTTATTCCTTTGTCATCTCATTTTCTTATTACTGCATTGTACTTGACTAACACTTGCTTCTGAATCATACTGTATATTGAGTTCTACACCAGGTTATTAGTCTCGCAATACCTAAACAAAACACACACACACATACTATGTAACAATCAATATTTAAAACCTTACTGTCCTTTCCAAACCATACTAATTACAACCAACCAAATTACTCATTATGTCCCAAATGAAACCTTTCACAATCAATCAAAATATATTTCCTTTTAAATATTTGACGATCATGAACAAGTTCAGCATATTTTTTTTGATGCTTGATGTGCCAAAAGTTGGAACTCTGAACAGTGCTTGTGAAGCCCCAGTTTCAAGACTAAAAATTCACTTAAATTGATTAAAAATTCACTTAAAATATTTAAAAAATTATTGTTTGTATGGTTGTTCCAAGTTATAGGCTACGTTTTTACACCTAGGTAGCTGAACTTTTGCATAGGAGTAGATCTTCATTAGAAAAAGGTAAGAGCTTATGTCACTTTTCAGTTGTATTTATTGCATGTTGTGAAGCTCAAATTGAATCATTGATTGAATTGCTTAAACAAAACAATTTTGAATGAATTGACATTCTTAGACCAAACTAAAAACTGTCAGCAGGTTGGGTCTTGTAGTTAGTATACATGTGTGTATGTGTGTTGAGTAGTAGGCTTTGATACATTCACTTTACCAGAACTTTTTGACTCAAAGTCCAATTAAACATTCCACTCCTATATCCTTGTGGTGCTAAAATGCATCATTCAACCAAAGATAGGTTAGATTATAATGAGAAAAAAGTCAAGTAATATCAGAATAGATATTTTGAATGCATTTAATACACATGTTTCTAGTAGTTATGTAAGAAAACTTACATAAAACTACCATCTTCAGTTGATAGTTCAAAATATAATCAGTAAACAAGCAATTGCCAGGGTGGTCACAGAAAACCTGCTTTAAAGTGATTGTCATAGGAGACAGCTTGAAACATTAAGCAAACTTGATCTTGCTACTATGATACTGATCACTGGGAAATGCCCAACTAATAGTATATACATTTGGATATTACTAAAATATAATTGAAATACAATGGAAGCTTGGCTCAATCTTATAATCTTATAAAACATATTGATTAAAAAGAAAAACTATTTATTTATTATATAGTATTTTACCTATGTATATTGAGTTCAAATCTTGCCTGAGTAAGTTTCTGCCTTTTAACAATAAAAAAATTGAACACATAAGCACCAGTTGTCTACAGGAAAATCAGTTAAATTGATTGAAGCCTCTTCTCAATAAATTCATATCTGATGTTAAATATGACAAATCATTTCACTAAAATCACTTAAAGAAACAAACCAGATTTATCAATGGTAACTACTTATATCTTGATGAGCTGAGTGATGCTCATTGCAAAGTAACAAAGATGAAATTTGAACCATTAATCCTTCAACTAATAAGTAATACAACTATTCTATCGACTCAGTCAGTTTAAAAAGATGAAAAAAAAAAAGTAAAGAAGATATTTACCTGTGCTGATACCTTGTGATTTCTTCCAGTTGTTAATAGTTGTAGCTTGCAGGATTTCACTTATGATATTATATCTACAAAATCAATCAATCAATATGATATATTTTATTTATCTTATGTAAATCTATGTAGAAATAAAATGATACAGTAGATGAGGTATTCGATTATCAGCCTATGCAGTCTACTGTCCTATGTAACTAATTTTATGTCAACGTATAAAAAAAATACACTGAGGTTAAAACATTGATAATGGTGATAATGATGATGATGATAACCATCTTTGATAGAATAGCTTGTGTGCTCTTTTATAAATTAACTACAGGCTGAGGAGTAACAGTACTCAAGGCATTTGCAGGCAACCTTCCCAGATCAGTGAGATTAATGCAGCTACTGTTCAGTTTGAGCAGGGAAAATGTGGACAGGAAGACAATTCTAGAGGATTGTAGTTTTGGAAAGGGATAGTAGAACAAAGTGTTTATTTTAGAATCAGTGAAGATGGACACAATAGTAATAATGAGAGGAAGAGGTACAGAAATACTGGGTTGAGTTGTGTGAATGTAATACACAGACAGTTTTAGAGGTCATTACAGCAATAATAAAAAAGGAAGCAAGGAGAAACACGTGTCTCTAAACCAACAAATTGGTGAGTGAGTCTTTACCAACCAGATGGCCTATTTTATAAATGTATTCAAGGCTGTTTGTGAATGTAGAAACCACCATTCAGAATAATATATAGGCTATTTATATAGACTAGAGTTTGGAATAATAACAGAGAGGAATAATATTTATTTCTGTCCCTGCAGCTTCACAAACACATATTTAATGTAATAGGCAAGATATGTTGGAGATTCTTTTGATTGGCATTGCATTAAATGACTGAAGAATATCTTTGTCACAGATCTGCATAAAAAACTGTTGTTGTTGCTTTTTTTGTTTTTAACACAGATTTAAATCCAGCACTGCAATATGCCAATACCAAATATGTAGTGATTGTATTGTATAAAGAAGTTATCATACCTCAATCACTCCAAGATGTGTTGAATCTGAGCAGTGTACTGGATCAACAATAGGTTAGAGTTGAAGTATTTTGTTGCTCTGAAGAGTGCTATTGCATTCAGTCATTAATTATACCTCCCTAGTAGACCTATTGACATCTCTATATACTGAGCAATCAAGAGTGAGCATTTTTATTGTGGTGTTGTGCTATGAGTCGTGTTGTGTTGGAGGGAAAAACCAGAAGTTGAGCGAGTGCGCAGTTGCCTGTTGGAAGTGGGGTCCAAGGGCTACAACTAGAAGCGCTGCCGTTGGGCATGTGCTTCGCCCCAGTGGCAAGGGCAGTTGGAAACAGGCAGGGTTCCAGTGAAGACATATGGTGACCACGCGACGGAGAAACGAGACCCCGTGAACTTGAGTGACCGAAGCTACCCAAATCAACAGGTAAGACTGCACAGTTTGTTTTCTCTCTACTTCCATTCTGTTTTTGTCTTTTTTCTTCCTTCACACCACAAGCTATTTCGGCACATTAAAAAAAAAAAAAGAAAATGATGGGAATGATTTGTGTATCAAGCGAGATGGTCAGACCACTTTCCGGTGAGGGAGACATCATAGCGTGGTTATGAAAAACAAAGTTGGTTGCGAAACTGCACGGGATAGAAGACCTACAGAGTTTCCTACTATTGTATCTCGATGGTTCGGCGTTGGCGCTATACTTGGAAATGGGGGAGAAGGACAAGCTAAGTGCAGAGAGAATAGAAGCCCGATTGATGGAAACTTTTGCAGAGAGGCCGTTCGTGGCATATGGTCGAATGGGGAAGGCAAAGTGGACAGGTGAGCAAGTCGATGTGTTCGCCAACGAGATGAGGAGACTGGCTAAGCTTGTGGGGTACATGAGTGATGACCTGGAACGAACGGTAAAGTTAGCATTTATAACGGGGTTTCCTGACCAAATGTCAGTCGAACTGCAAAAACTACCAAATATTCACTCCATGGCGATGGCGGATATAATATCTCGAGCCAGACAGAGTCCTGGCCGTGTATTGTTGGACGCCACCGTTGGCGGTGACTGCAGCAACGAGGTTTCACATAAAGAGCGGCAGAGAGGACCTGAACAAAGAACGTGTGCGTCCCTTAAGAGGGCAGTGTTTTTGGTGTCAGGGTTCTCATATGGTGAGAGACTGCAAGGAACCTAAGCAAGAAGTGATTTGCTAGCGTTGCAATCAGAATGGGCACCTCATTAGTCAATGCGTTCAGGGAAACGGTCTAAGGGAGATTACTGCACAGGAAGTGATTTGCTATCGATGCAATGAAAGAGGTCACATTGCTAGCCGATGCGTTCAGGGAAACGGTTGAAGGGAGACTACTGCGCCGGTAGTCATCCTGTCGAGGGAATAGAGGTGTGTTGGTATTTCGGAGAGGGAATGAGATCCCAGAACTGGACATCAGTATGAGTAGGCGAGCTACTGGGACTCTATCTAAATGCAGGATGGCTCCGGACAGCATGCAGCTTCATTAAGAGGTGAGCCAAAGGAGTGATGTGGAGTGACAAGGTGGGAGAGAGGACAACTGCGATGATGCAAGAAGTCTTGGAGAGAGTGACTGCGGAGGACCCAGTAAGAGGAAGCTGGTATGTGCCCAAATTAAAGAATGGGATTGTGTGGTCTAATGCTTGTAGTATAGCGACAGGAGTTGTCCTGGAAATTGGAGGTGTCGTGGTGGAGGATGCAGTCTGGCTCAGGAAGACCGACGACATTAACGTGGCAGAGTTGGACGCTGTGTTGAAGGAGGTGAACCTGGCCCTGAGGTCGGGGCTGCATACCATTGAGATCCGCTCAGCACTGTACTTAGATGGGTGGGATCAGTGGTCACCAGTGAACAGAGGGTACGAACCAAAAGAGGTGCAGAGATGTTGGTGAAATGCCGTTTGGAAATTCTGGGTGAGCTAGCAGCCGTGTTTGATCTGAGGCTGAGTGTGGTTTTTGTGCCCTCTGAGAGGAACAGAGCGGACATCCTGACCAGAGTAAAGAAAGCCTGGTTGCAGGTGCCGGAGGATTCTGAGCAGGGAGTGGGTGCGGTGTGTCGACTGAGTAACTCAGAGCTGAGGAGACTACATACCATGCATCATATGGGGGTGAACAGGACACTGTTCCTAGCCAAGAAGGTTGACTCTGACATGACCAGGAAGAGTGTGCAGAAGGTAGTTGGAAGCTGCAACAGGTGCCAATCCATTGACCCCGCTCTGGGTGTGCATGAAGCAGGTAGCATTCCAGTGGAACACAACTGGAAACAACTGGCAGTGGATGTGACGCACTACTGGCAGGGGACATACCTCTTGATGGTTGACTGCAGACCAGGGCGGTTGCCCATATGGAGGGAGATGAAGGCAGGAACCGCAGAAGAAATCGCAAGAATACTGAATGAGATATTCCTGGAACGAGGCCCTGTGGATGAGCTGCTGATGGATAACAGTACTGTGTTTCGCTTGGAGGCGCTGGGGGAAATGCTCAACGAATGGCATGTCAGCCACTTCTTTAGGGTAGCATATTGGCCAAGTGGCAATGGGATTGTGGAGAGGCATCATTGTACCATCAAGACCATGACCAAGAGGGGCCACATCTCACCAATTGAAGCCGTTTTTTTGGTATAATATGTCGCCCAGGTCAGGACAGGCTGAGGAGTCGGTGCCACACAGAGCGATATTTCAGTACAAGTGGAGACACCCATATACTGCTTCACTGCAATCCATGGAAGAGGAAGAGCATGCCTTTGTGTGAGTTAGGGAGGAAGTTTGGGTTAAAACCCCAAATGCGTGATGCACATCACAGTGGGGAAAAGGGACAATAACCTCTGTGAATTCGAGGAACAACGTGCCTGTAGATAGAATGTTATGTCATGTTTTGGACATGCGCAGGATCATCAATGCCTCGGAGGATGGAACCAGTGGCAAGGGACAAGAGGATGAAGCCGGCCGCAACATGCTAGGGACTGATGTCCCACGGCGGTCGCAGAGAGAGTGGTGCCCTCCTCACTGGTTAGCTGATTATGGGACAAGTTGAGGCATGTGGTTAGGGTAGAGGTCAGGGTGTGGACAGCCTGGTTTGAATGATCTTCAGATCGGGCGGGGGGCATGTGGTATTGTGCTATGAGCCATGTTGTGTTGGAGGGAAAGACCGGAAGTTAAGCGAGTGCACAGTTGCCTGTCAGAAGTAGGGTCCAATGGCTACCACTGGAAGCGTTGCCGTTGGGCATGCACTTCGACCCAGTGGGAAGGGCGCAGTTTGAGACAGGCAGGGTTTGAGTGAAGACATGGTGAACACGCGATGGCGACCGAGACCATGTGGACTTGAGTGACCGAAGCTATCCAAATCGACAGGTAAAACTGCGCATTTTGTTTTCTCTCTGCTTCCATTCTGTTTTTGTGTCTTTTTCCTCCTTCACACCACATATTTGTTTCACTTTCTTTTTCTTCTCCTTCTTTCTTTCTTTGCTCATGTTTGTATTTTCTTCAGTTTAGGATTTGTATTTAAATGTGGTTTTGTATTATATATGTATCATATACATCATCATCATCATTTAACGTCTGTTTTTCCATGCAGGCATGGGTTAGACGGTTTGATTGGAAACTGCCAAGCTGGGGAGATGCACCAGACTCCAGTCTATTTTTGGCTTGGTTTCTACAGCTGGATGCCCTTCCTAACGCAAACCACTCCAGAGAGTGTATCACCGGCACATACATACATATATATATATATATACGACGGGCTTCTTTCAGTTTCCGTCTACCAAATCCACTCACAAGGCTTTGGTCGGCCCGAGGCTATAGTAGAAGACACTTGCCAAAGATACCACGCAGTGGGATTGAACCCAGAACCATGAGGTTGGGAAGCAAGCTTCTTACCACACAGCCACGCCTCGCCTATCTGAGTTCAAATTCTACCAGGGGTCAACTTTGCCTTTCATCCTTTTAAGGTTGATAAAATAAGTACCAGTTGCGCACTGGGGTCGATGTAATCGACTTAACCCCTCCCTTGAAGTTGCTGGCATTGTGCCAAAATTTGAAACCAATATTATCATGGAAGAGCTTCTGTGAATTCAGTCTTACCAAAGCATAGTTCTAATCATTATGTTGGTAATTTAAATATGAAACCAAGGAAATATGAACAAACCTTTACATTACTAATTCTCTGCAGACGTGCATGTCTGCAGAGAATTAGTAATGTAAAGGAAATGGAATAATGCAACGAAATACTGAAAACATGTCAATGATATAATTAGACAAGCAGTGACCTCCACTACAGAATGTCCGATACCTGGCAGTTGTATTTATTTGATTATACATAAAGGTATAAGAGGCAGGGATGTGAGAGTGTGTGATGTTCATTCATTCATTCATTCACCGAGAGAGAGAATTTTTACAATATTCATGAAGGGAACCTAATTCAATCCAGAATTGAAACATGATTTGCAGAATCGCTTGGCTAAGTTTGCTTCTACTCTGCAGTACTTTAAATTTCACCTAGAAGTTCTAAGATGGAGAAATTAGTTGAAAGTATCTATTTATTGGTTTTATAACTTGTTTAGCTATAAATTCAATTCTAGTCACTCAGCTGTAAGATATGTAACAATTATTCTATGGTTTGATGGTACCTTCAATTAACTTGATTCTTTGGTTGGATCTACCAACACTACTAGTCTAACTATTGGAATGATTCCAAGTGACACATTCTTTCTTTGAATATTGATATCTCTTACATTGAATAGTTCTACCTTAAGATCTTATTGAAATAGAATAGTACATAATAACATTAAAGGCGAGAAACTATTAAAGACTTTAATTAACTAACTGAAATGATAGCCTTTGGTTAGGAAGATTGGTTAATACAGATGAGGATAAAAACAATTGGCTTTTGTGCTGAATGAAAGAGATATGAACTGAAATCAGGAAATAACAAAATCTAACAGCCTGGGTGAATAGGGATTCCATGGTAGCAGACGCAGATAGCAGAAAGAAACACAATGATGCCATAACAACATGATAACCTCATTATGAGACAATGATACATCAGCATTTCTGATTGGAGAACTGATAAAAGCACATAGAAGAGAATATTTAATGATTGGCCAAAGGAGGATGATCAAGAAGAAATTATTTATAGATATTTGTGCATGTGTGAGTGTGTGTGTGTATGCATGTGTGTGTGTGTGTGTGTGTGTGTGTGTGTGTGTGTGAATGTGCATGTGTGTATGTATGCATGTATGCATGTCTGTATGTAAGTTTATATGTATGAGCCCAATGAGAAAAAGCTGTTGCTTTTAAAAGAAAACACCACTATTGGATAGCCTGAATATATGAAAATCCATCATCTGCAGCAGCAGCATTCTCAACATCATCATCATCATCATTATTATAATCATTATCGTCATCGTCGACAATATCATCATTATCATCGTCATCTTCATCATTTCCAACCTCATCATCCACTCCAGCTTCATCATCATCATCATCATAATCGTCATCATCATCATCATCCCCATCATCATCATCATCACCATTATCATCATCATAATTTCCAACCTCATCATCCTCTCCAGCTTCATCATCATCATAATTTCCAACCTCATCATCTCCAACTTCATCATAGTTTCTTTGCATATAGCATCTCTCCTTTCTCACCCCCCCACACCCACCACCACCACCACCACCACCACCACCACTTTTTTCCTTATACTCATCCACATCCTTATCCTTATCGTTATTGATGTTCTGAATGAGTCGGAGCATACGCTTTCACTTAGATAAGAAATAATAAAAGCATGTATCGAAATGTAAAGAAAGAATATAAAAACAAGGGACTAAAATTATTGCTAGTAAAAGGGGGAAAAAAAAACAACACCTAGACAAAACATGTAGGAATACAAAGGCAGTGGTTATGATTATGAGAAGAAATACATTTCTAGATATTTATCTTTTGATGTAGCCAGTAAAGAGCCTGCTGCAAAATGACTAAAATATTACAGCAATATAATTATGAAATCGATAGTTTGCAACCTGAAATCATTCTCTAACCCTACATTTTCAATATCAGTGTTTGCTAAGACCGTACAGAAGTTCGATATTATATGATAACCAATTATGTGTATGTGTGGGTTTGTTTGTGTGTGTGAGTGCATGCATGTGTGAATAACACATAATTACATATATATATATATTTATATATGTGTGTGTGTGTGTGTGTGTGCATATGCTTACATATGTGTGTGTGTGTATATACATATATGTGTGTGTGTATATATATAAATATATATATATATGTGTGTGTGTGTGTAT
>JAOPUL010003032.1:11053383-11065187 GCA_027564515.1 Octopus rubescens | reverse complement strand
AACGTAAAGTCGGAAAAATTGCCGCTAAGCATTTCTCCCGGCGCGATAACGACTCTGCCAGCTCGCCGCCTTTAGTTCATAGTTAATATTAATAGCAGAAAAGAATGGCTTCGTGTGAGAGGCAAGAAAAATACTTTGTTCTTCATAGTCAATGATTCCTATAACCAAGGAAACTCGTCTGTTTAAAGGGCTTTGTTGTCTGCGTCTACCTGTATGTGAATTGCTTTGCTTCTCCTCACCTCTCTGGATCTCTGCTTCTCTGCCTCTCTGCTCTGCTTGCCCAGGTTGTTGCATACATAAACATTTTTATGTAGGAACCTCTGGGACATGATAGAACATTCTGTAATATGAGGTGATATTTCTGCAAGTTAAGGCGGTAAGCTTGCAGAATCGATAACAAGCCCGACACGATGCTTAGCTGCATTTCGTTCGTCTTTCCTTGCTTAAGTTCAAATTCCACCAAGATTGACTTTGCCGTTCATCCTTTGGGGGTCAATGAAATAAGTACAAGTTGAACACTGGGGTCAATGTAATCAACTAGCCCCCACCCCTCCCCCAGAATTTCAGGCCTTGTGCCTCTAGCTGAAAGGATATTTCTGCAAACTTATTGGTTGATATTCAGGGCACATCACCTGACCTAAGTGTGGTCTGATCCTAGATACTAAAGCTGTAAAGTTTTGATTCTAGGCTCTGCTACATCAGTCTCTCTTAAGTGAGCTTGGCAGGAAAAACGAATGAAGATAACACAATTGCAGCAAAAACCAGTTAACAATACAAACCACATAGCAAAGAATTGACATGCAAAATAAAAGAAAAGATTGAAAGTGAAAAGATATGCAAGTGAAAATGTAAATAACCGAAAGTGAAAGAAATATAATATTGTTCATATTTAGAGTCACCGTGCACAAAAGTGTGTTGATAAACAAAACGCATGCAATAAAAGAGATAGGAAAAAAAGTTCTTGCATGCATTACTTAAAGAACAGTATGTTGTTTGTATTTTGTTTGTGTTGAAGGAAATGCAGAGAAGCTGAATGCATCGAGCCATTTAAACTTATGTTTATAATCGATATGACAACAGCGAGGTCCTATAGGAGAAAGTAGCTGGTTAGAAACAAGGCACAGAAAAGCAGGGTTAGTATTCCTTCTGTGTGAGAGTGTTAAGAGAACATAGGAAATGTGTAATTAGATGTGTGTGTGTGCGTGTGTGTGTGTGTGTGTGTGTGTGTGTGTGTGTATGTGTGTGTGTGTGTGTATGTGTGTGCACGTTATTTAGATTAAGAAGAAAAATGTAGCAAAATTTAGAAAGCTGCAAACATGTAAGCAACAATTCGAAGTGAAAAGCCTTTCAAGAGAACTGTGATATAAATGCATAGATGGTGTATAAACGACCAGAAGTATAGAACACCATTGTAATATGCATGTATGCAACTACCTGCAAATGAGGTCTGCAGAATAAAAATGCTTTAACTTGGATGTGTCTGTTGCAAGGATATAACTATGCTTGTGAATTGTTGACATTTGCTAGTTAGAACAAGTTTCTTTTTTGAACAAAAACAAAATGGAATGTAACATAAAAACGTACAAAAAGAGAGTTCTTGAAAGTCTCTTCTGCAAAGTATATGTGAAAAACAGTTGTTGATGCCAGCATCGAGTTGATATCATCAGTGGTTGCCAATATGACTTGAACTGACTAGCATGTTTAGCATTATAGCCTCCAGTATAGATGCTTGTTCTGTCGTCAGCACAATGAAATTTGTGTAGTTTAGCATCAGTGTCGCAATAGTAGAATAATATAGTCGCTGGCTTTTCTCTGTCACAGTAAGTCATCACTGTTGATAACTTGTTTGAACTTCGGGTGACCATTGTTGGCGAGGATAGATGAAATGTCCGGGTTACTAAAGTTGGTAAAATGTTGGATGGGTTGGTTGCCATTGTAGAATTGGTTTATAGACATTGAATGCTATGAGTCACTAATGTGGAAAGATGTTGAATGGGTGTCAATATATTGATATGGTGTTAGGATGTATGATGTCCCATTATAAAACCAACTCCAACGTTGTTTAAATAACATTTCTTTTTTTTACAGGAGTATATCTATACTAACATAATTACATTATCTCTTGCCATGGTTGTATTGTGGTATCATCAATGTTGTTCATAGTAACATTAATAGCAGAAAAGATTGGCTTTGTGTGAGAGGCGGGTAAATACTCTATATTTCATGGTCGACGATTCATTTAATCTGGTGTTGAGCTACCAGAAACAAAATTTGTCTGCTTAAAGGGGTTATTGTCTATGTCCACCTGGTTGTGGCTCGCTTTGCTTCTCTTCATCTCTCTGGCTATCAGCTTCTCTATTTCTCTGCTGTGTTTGATATATAATCCTTTTTTTACGTAGGAACCTCTGGAACACGATAGAACATTCTATAGTATGAGATGATATTGCTGTAAGCTTATTGGTTGATATTCAGAGTACATCACCTGATCTACGTCTGGGCTGATCTTGGTTACAAGAGCTGTAATGTTTGGGTTCTAGTCTTCGCTGCCATTTATGTTATGGATGGATCAGATCATAAGCACATGTCGCAAGTGGCAGCCTCTTGTAACAATCAGGTGCAAGATAGTGCCAATGTTTGGAATGTTTCCAAGACGCTTTGTGATTCGCTTTATTTTGGAATTAGGTGTTGGTGACGCACAGCCTATGAAGTGTGCAAAGCTCACGCAATCGTTGCCTGATTATATTATGCTGCTCATCCTTTCCCATTCGAGGCACTTGACTAGGAGTCATGGTGTAACCCATTCTGGTGTTGAAGGTGGTAGCAGGTGTAGCTATTCCTAGTTTCGAGTTTCTAGAATTGTCCTTGAGCGTTGATCATAACATCAGTCCTTTGTATCTTGCGTAGTATAGAAGATCAGGGTATAGACACTGACAAGATTAACAGGATGTGAGGAGTCAAAGTGAGAAAATCCCCTTGGTCCCTCTGTCATTGGATTCCATCATCGTCAGCAGTGAGTCTCTCTCTCTCTGCAAAGCCAACACCATGCTCCCTAGTCAAAACAGACTGAAGGCTGGTGCAGCTCTCCAGCTTACCAGCTCCAGTCAAACCGTCTTAACCCTGCCAGCATGGAAAACGGACGTTAAATGATGATGATGATGATGATGATGATGATGATGATATATAATTACATATGAAACTTCATTATATCATTACATCGACTTTCTCTTCCGCTTTAACGTGATTTTTATGCATATGCTTACAAAATACTTGCCATTTCCTGTAACAAATTTATCTACCGGAAACCATTTCTTTTAAAGAACTTCAAATTAATTCCCCATAAATGTACGTTTTTGAAGTGCATTGCTTTGTAACTGAGATACACAGCTAATTTATTTGCATTTTAAATAACCCACACCTAAATGGCAGTCTTGGTTGCAGTGACTGAATTTGAAGGCAACATTGCTAGTGTTGTCTTGCTGCTGTTTCTGCATCAATTTTGCTTTTTCTTCATCAGCATTCATCAACCTCCATATTCGTCTTGTTAAACTCTTGTCTAGTTTCAGTTCTAGTGGAAATGTTCACCAACAATGTCCTCCCTCCTTTCAACATTCACATAAAGAGACTTCATGCGTCTCTGGCTGAAACAAAAATGAGGTATGCCTTGTGTTTGTATGCCACAGGCCAGTTCACCTTACAGAATCCGCTCATCTTACAAGTGATGTATGCGGCCCAGCCATTGGAGGCATCATTGTAGTAGGATAAGGAGACTGGATGTCTCTGTGCACAAGCCAGGATATGTCCATGTACGGTATTGAGATGTTGATTTTGTCTGGTGTATATGTTTTAGGTCTCATTACTTTAACTTTTTGCCTGTCTACATCATTTTCATAAAATTACCCTAAATGCCTATGCTTGTTTTTAGACTTTTAGTTGGTCCTTGTTTCTAGTGTTATGAATAACAAAGCTTTCCTTCCCTAAGTCGCAAGTTACTCTGGTACTTGAAAGACATTAGAAATATGTGTCATATATGATGTACGGACACCAAGAAAATACATGCTGTGCATCACATATGATACACAGGACAGACAAAAGGTTAAAGCAGTGTGCTGAGGACACAGGCTCTGAATACAGAAGCCTTTGTGTGCAGTATTAACTTACATGTCTCCTAGACTCTCATTGTCAGCCTAGCTAGTGTGAGGCTGCTTGTCCAATACATCTACTGATCCCAGACATCAGAAAATCCATGAAAATTCTGTCAAGATATCTTTATTATAATCTAATACTTATTAATAATAATAATTGTGGATATGTCCATATGGTGTGACACTTTTATCCATTTAAAAAAGAAGTGGAATTTAATAGCATGTTGCCCTTTTCCCATATATTGGATTTATAACTGGTTACTCACTAGTAAATTCCTTAGTATTGGTAAGTAGCCTTTGATAATCTGATTCAATTAAATCTGTCCCTTCTCTAAAACAGACAAGCTGTTTATTTATCTCTATCTGACCGTCTATCTTTCCCTTTCTCTTTATACGTGCATTAGGTGCAATCCCATGGACATTCCTGACCAAATGGGGTTTCTACCCTTTCACCCTGCATATAATAATGCATATAAAGTGTCTTACTCAAGAACAAAACACACAGCCCAGAACGGGAATTGAACTCACAACCTCACAATTTTAAGCCCGATGCTCTAACCATTGAGCCATGTATACATGTATATATGTGGACTTTGCTAAAGAAGACCACAAATCAGATGGTGTTGTAAACTGGGCAATGGATCAAGTTTAGTGCCAAAGGAGAAGAACAGTTCCTCAGACAGGATTCCATATGCTAAATTTTACTGACAAGGCTTTGGGTGATCAGAGGCTATAAGCAGGAGACACTTGCCAATGTGACATGCCACTGGATCACATCAAACTGATATTTGTATCTTTTATTTTTTATATGTTTCAGTCATTTGAATGTGGCCATGTTGGGGCACCACCCTGAAGAACTTTTAGTCGAATGAATCAATCCCAGTACTTAATTTATTTTTATACATATTCTATAGGTCTCTTTTGCCGAACCGCTAAATTACGGTGAGATAAAGAAACCAACACTGGTTGTGATGTGGTGGTGGGGGACAATCACACACACACACACACACACACACACACACACACGCACACGCACACGCACACGCACACACACACACACACATATATATATATGACAGGCTTCTCTCAGTTTCCGTCTTTGGTCGTCTCGAAGCTATAGTAGAAGACACTTGCCCAAGGTGTCACACAGTGGGACTGAACCCGGAATCATGTGTTTGGGAAGCAAGCTTCTTACCACACAGCCACGCTTGGTTACACTTAAAAATAAACGTAGATACCCTTACCTAGGTAAGGCTACCACGCTTTTATTTTATAAACAGCTCATACTGTAATAACCCGGTATTTCTGTATTGGTTTAGTTTGCAAGAAGGTTTTGTGTCTATGGTTTTTATAGATTTCCCCTCCCCCCAGACAGTTGAGATTGATGAGGTTAACGCTTTAAGTATGGCATTCTAATATTGTAACAACACAGTACAGCTCGATCAAGTTGACTGTAGCAATATATTATAATACTCTCATACTAGCAATACTTTCAAAAGATAAATTACCTTCATATTGATTTTGCCAGAATATTTTATTATTGATTGATTACTTGCCTTTACTTTTTTTTCCCCACATAGAAATGAAAAGTTTAAGTCATCATAGATAATTTAATCTGCAATGTGATGTGGAATAAGATAAAAGATATCTCTCCAATAAGATTTGCTAAACAAGATATGATCGATAATCATAGGATATAATTAAAGGTATTGAATTTCACAAACAGAGGAGTAGAGTATCAGCAAAAAGTTCATAGGATTAATTGTAGAAATGAATAGAGAAGTGAATTCAATAGTTCATGTGAGTACCAAGGAGTTAATATAACTATGAATATGCACTACAAGTTGAAGGATATATAGAAATGAAGACACAAATGATAAGTTAATGAGGGAGCCTTGACACAGGTTGATCAGCTAAAAATAGCAGTCGAACTTCCACTAAACCATTCCTGCTGTCATTAAAACTGATTTGATGAACAATGTACAAGAGCTCCTAGACAAATTTTGCAAGGCGGTACAAGACCCCTTTGGGGGTCCCCGAGAGGTAGTAGGAAGTGCTTGTTTTCGAGGGGGAATGGATTTTGCATGGTTGCTGTGGGGCCCTCCTTAGCTCTTGGGCCCCTGGAACAAAGTACCGGCTGGACCCCCCTTTCATAGGTCCTGACAATGTAACATTGTCTGCGTAAACTTTAAAAATAACAGAAGGTAATTATAACCTGAGTGTTTTTGATCCTAGATCAACAGCTCAATCAGAGTTGATTTGGAGTTAAACAACAATAATAACAACGATATAGGATATTGGAGTGCATAGTAATTAATTAATTATATATATATGAGAAAATATTTCTAGCTTTTCTCTAAAACGATATGGGGTTATAACCCCTGGTGCTTCAGGAATATTACATAACACACGATAGAGTATCTGAATTAATTCCTAATAAAATTAATTAATGCATAAATAATCAATACGATTAGTTTTAATTAATATATAAAATTAATTAATTTATATGTTCTATGTTGTGTTATATAATTTTCATAACATATGAAACTTATTAAAACTAAATTTATTGGAATAACATTCCTTTGGTTAACTTCGCCATGCCTTGTAGTGATTGTTGTTAGAGATGTTTAAGTTCAAGTTAAATATGATTGAGTTGACCTATGATCAAAGGCAAGCTAACCATGGCAGTCCCCACTTATTTTCAGGTATAGTCGACCTTGGAAAACACTATTCAATGCTACGTTTTTTTAAAGACAGTAGGATGTAGTTTAAGAAAAAATTTGGATGCTATTTTCAGTGAATTAGATACCAGAGACTACTCCATCGGGGACTCACCTCATTTTTGAGGTTATAAACTACAAAACTATATCAGAGTTAAACTTGAAATACTTTCTTATATTCCAATAATATAAAAATTATATCTTCCGAGCAGAAGAAATATAATCAATACTTCTTTTTTTATCTCCTAAAAGTGAAAAATAAAATCAGATATATCTTCTTTCATCTTTATCTCTTACTTGTTTCAGTTATTGGACTGTAGCCATGCTGGAGCACCATCTTTGAGGGTTATTGTCAAATAAATCGACCCCGGTACTTTTTATTTTAAAATCTGGTACTTATTCTATCAGTCTCTTTTGCTGAACTTCTAAGTTACAGGAACATAAACAAACCAACATTGGTTCTCAAGTGGTGGTTGGGAAAATCAAACTATTTTCCATTTTTTAGCATATCTTTGGCAGATTCTACTCTGTTACAGGCCTTCGGACTATTCTGGTCTGAGGATAAATAGCCTTATACCTTAATGTGTTGCTTTCTGCTGCACTTTTACTTGTGTTGTAGTACAGCTGCTTGTGAAAGGGTTCAGGTGGAATTGCTTTCTCCATAGATAAAAAAGGGACCCGATTCTGTAATTCAAGTTTTAGAAAACTCCCCCAATTCCTATCAAGTTCACTTGTGTCCTCTTCAGTGTCTACTTCAGAAGATCAAAATAGTTGCATGCCGCAACGTGTGATTAGTTGTTACTCTTTTTCTTTCTTCACCTCTTGTGAACATTTTGCAAAGTTAATGGGTGCCGCACTCTCTACTTTTGAGTAAGCCACAGCAACATACTGTATAAGCCAATTCAGTTTACTCAATGGAAACAACTGATTCTTCAATCACCACTAACAGTAAATGTTCACATTTAATAATGGTTTCAAATTTTGGCTCAAGGCCAGCAATTTCAGGGAAGTAGGTAAGCCAATTACATTGACTCCAGTACTCAATTGGTACTCATTTTATCGACCACTGAAAAGATAAAAGGCAAAGTTGACCTCGGTGGTATATTCCAAGTTAATAATGTATTCTAAAGTGTCAGCTTGCAGTGCTGCCACTTCTTACTGCACTATTCCATGGTACTTATTAAATAGTAGTGGAAATATACCAATAAGAGCCAAATGTATCATGCAGCACCATATTAATGATAATATATTAGCTTCTGAACCTTCAGGTGGGTGAGCAGCTCGGAAGCAGACATCAAGATCAGGAAGGCACAAGCATGAAGAGCCTATCACAAAAGACGGTCTTGAGCTCCAAATTGCCAAGGTGAATCAAAATTAAGCTGTTCATTGTAACTGTCGAATCAGTTCTATTATATGGCAGTGAAACATGGACACTGGCAAAGAAATTATCAAACGGGTTGGATGGCCCTAAATGTGAAACCGCAGCAGCATATGACAAACAAATGTTTTTATGGAGACCTGCCGAAAGTTAGTGAGAAGATCAGGCAAAGACGGCTGCGACTATCTGGTCATTGCGTGCGCCACCCTGATCTAGAAGTATCCAAATTAGTCTTGTGGAACCCACTTCACGGTGATGTAAGAAGAGGAAAACGTCGTCAAACTTACATCGACAACTTGATTGCAGACACCAGGCTGGAATGTATCCAGGACCTTGAAGCAGTGATGTTGGACCGAGAGGTGTGGACTTTGTTGCTGTGGCCCGGATTGGAACTCGGCCATAATGAAAAAACAAAATCCCCCCCCCCGGTAGTAATCTAGAATTCCATTCACACACAGGAACATATTAACCCTTTAGCATTCAGAAATTGCACAAAAATAATTGAAATGCGCTCCTCGACATTCAATTGTCCATGTATACTCCATTGTTTGTTTACATTTGGCGAATAAAAAGTTTCAATATGGCAGCTAACAGCTGAGGTGAGATTTTAGCTCTGAATGAAGAAAGCAGGACATAACACCAAAGACATGACTTCAAGGGTTGATATCGATCTCAAAACAGTCTATAGTGTCATGAAACGCTAAAGTGGGACAAGTTCAATCGACGGCACGTCCATTCCTGGTCGAAAACGATTTGTAAGGACGAAACAATTGGTAGATGTCGTCCAAAAATAGAGTGTTGGGAAATCCACGGCGAAGCATGAGGCAAATATCTAAAAGTCTCAATAACTCCCAGACAATAATGAGACGATTCGTGCATGAAGGCTTAAATTATGTCATTAAAATTGCAACGTCGACACGATTTCAGCCGCTTTCAAAGCAAAGCGACTGGACAGGTGCAAGAAATGGCGGAGGAGATTCAGAGTGCCGGAGACAATGTCTTCATCTGGTCAGACGAAAATATATTCACCATGGAGGTTGTAGTGAACACTCAGAATGACAGGATTTTGGCCACAAGGTCGGATGCTGTCCCCGAAGGCGCCCGTAAGGTGTTTCGTTGAATGAAACCCACCGGAGGGATGGCTTAGGCGGCAGTGTCATCAAATGTTGGAAAATCTCCTCTGGTGTTCATTAAAGAGGGGACGATGGTCAAATCAGTAATTTACATGAAAATGTTGGCAGATAATGTTTTGCCCTCGGTGACCGAAGCACTTGGAGATAATTACGTGTTCAGGCAAGACAGCGCTCCTTCTCATACGTCCAATGTGACACAACAGTGTTGCATGAGCCATTTCAGCGGGTTCTGGGACAAGATTGTGTGCCCCACCCTCTAACCCAGACGTCAACCTTATGGACTTTGTTTTTGGTCCATGCTAGGAAGTGACGTTTCCAAGAGTTTCCTATAAAAATATTACTTCACTGAAGAAAGCCTTAGTCGTGTCATGGGATCGTTTAAGTGAAGAAGTCATTCGGCATTCATTTGACTCTGTCCTCAGCCATCTTCGGACGTTTGTGAAGGCTAAAGGTGAACATATTGAATGAAACATATCTGAATATGTTACATGACCATATCTAATTAAATCCTAAGGAACTCGTGTGCTTTTATGTTCTTTACTAAAAATTATGACTAAAAATCAATCAGGAATTCTTTACGGCGCACCCTGTAAAGCTTCTTTATTCACATTGTTTTCAATTAATCATACATTATCACGTAGATTCAGGATTCCAATGATATAATTGTTTATATTCAGAATGACATTGTAGGGTAGGTGTGAGAGATTATATCTGGCTGGATTGAACATAAAACAAGATGAATATTTGGGTCGGATATGGCCGATTTAAATGCTAAAGAGTAAAATATGATATGTATTCACTGAAGTTTTGGAAAAAGAATTTTCAGTAAACATTTACATAATTCCAATTATTTCTCCTGGTGCATACTGTCAAAGAGAGGATTAGTCTTTACTATAGATTTTTTAAAGCAGTTTTACATGTGATTTTTTTTAATGCTAGTATATTCTCCAGGGCTGCATTATTATGCAAATTTCTTTACTGGCGATGGCTTAGTGATTCATGTTACTTTTCTTGATATTAATTAAAGATTAAGATTAAATAAAGGTTATTTCTTGTCTATTTCTTACTTTAGTTCTGCTGACTGACAATCAAATATTTTGCCGTGAGGCAAAGGGAATAAATGCTAGTGACTAAGTTTAAAGTCATGACCTTGTTAAGGACAATCTACCACCTTACCCACATAGCTAGTATCGCTGCAGGAATATAATTGTTACATGTCTCAGTTATTTTTGAATCTTTAGGCATGTAGTTGAGTTACAGGTTGACTAGGAAATTAATTTTCTTAGCGTTTATTTTTAATTTCGTTCTTAAACATACAATCAATGAAATAATTTAAAATAATTGGAAAATTAAAACAAAGCAATGTAGCAATCAATATACAAAAGAAATAGAAATTACACTGTAATATTAAGTCTTCTTCCAAATGATATATTTAGCAATCTTATTCAGGTTTTATCAGATTTGAAGGATTATTTCTATTAATTTCCCTTTCTCATTTATTGAAAAAATCTCTATCTTGTTGCCTAGTAGAGTGGCAGAGATAATATTAAATACATTTTAGCATATGTAATTGAGGACAACCATCCATACTTGATTAATTTAATTATTCCTTTATTTGCCAATCCATTATTTGCATCTTTTCCATTAACGCAATTTTTTTAATACAAACTTTTGCCACGAGAACTATTCCTAACTTTCATCTGAAAATAGAAACTTATATTTATTCATCAATTGTGTTCATGTTGTCTATGCTTCACTGATGAGGTCCAATAAAAGCGAAACAGGTCTATTGCTGTCATAGTTCCCACCGATAAACATAAGGTTTTCCTTTAAGCATGAGAGTTATGTTTCTTTAATTTATTCCTATTTCCTTGAAATTATCTACCCTTTATTTTTGCTAGTCTCTAACAAATACTGCTGTTTTATATTTCTCTTTTATATCTCATGCTAATGTACAATTTCAATTCATTAATAATTGTTTTGTGTACAACAGTCAGAATATTCATTTATGTTTGATTTATTTCAATCCATATTCTGTGTATATTATATATGAGTTATTTCTCGTAGCTGCTGAGGTTTTGTTTGAATGAGTGGTTGCATATCCCAACACTTTGTTATTAAATGAAAGAGTTTGGTCTAACTACATATTATAACAATATTATATTTGTCTTAACCCTTTAAGATTTAAACTGGCGATATCCAGCCAAAATATTTCACTCACACACACATATATATAAGGCATATACACATATATATGTAAAGTATATATATATAGATACACACACTTACATACATGCATATATATATAAATAAGGTATGAATGTATATATATATATATATATACATATATAAGGTATATATATATATATAATAAGTAATAGATAAAAAACAACAACAAGTCAATGAACGCACATGTAGAGTTATTTTAGTT
>JAOPUL010003032.1:10906276-10917125 GCA_027564515.1 Octopus rubescens | reverse complement strand
ACACACACACACACACACACACACACACACACACACACACACACACACACACACACATACACACACACACATACACTCACGCGTGCAGGAACTGAAAAAATATCTTCTAAAGAGATTTTCAAATCCGGAAATAATGTCTGAGAATTAAATTTAGATAAAATATAATTATAATTTAAAGTCGATATAATGCATAATTATAAGACAGAAACTGGTCTACAAGATATTAAAAAGTTATTTTGTAAGAATATATTAAAACTAGGTATTTTCAATTTGTTGTAAACACTGTCTCATCTCACTATTAACTAATATTGACAGAAATTCGCTGGTCTTTTGCTTTGGAATTTGAACTAGAATGGGAACCATGAAATAATTGGTATCTATAAGCGTAAATTATATAAAAAAAACCTCTCATATTCAACACTAGGGATTCAGAAATAGTTATTTTGTTCAGGCAAATCATGCCATAATTTAGGTTATCAAGGGAGAACCAATACATATAAATTGATGTATAAGATATTTTGGTAAAAGCAATTATAATATCATTTATGTAGTGCTCTGAATTATTCCTTGTCGTTCTGCTCTTCTGTATATGACAGAATTATGTGAATATGATGGAGTGATAGTCAATAAACACTCAGACGTATAGTGCTGCGTTGTGCCAAGTAACTAATTGCTTCATGTGCACTCATAACCTTTTAATACAACTGCCATTTCCTGTTAGTGTAGTTTGTATAAATTTGTCGGATGTTGTGCTGGTTGTCGGTTATGACATTCACTTATCATTTTGTTGTGTTTTGTCCAAAAATCATGATGTTTTCAGTTCCTAATTACTACCAATATAAATAACCAGCACAGCTATCATATTCGGTATACTAAGCAAATTGCATTCATTACAACATATATTCGAGAATATATACAAGCTATATCAGTTTATTGGTATACTGAAGTGTCGATTATAGTAGAATGTCATTCGCACACAAGGTAAATTGTCCTCAAATGTTAGCATAAAAATATGTTTATCATACATTGGATTTATTGGAAGCCAAAGAATATCGTGATTATAATAATCCAGACTTTAACGCTATAAGCAAAATTTCATGGTTCGACAATCGGTTTTTACAATTCACTATTTACGGAATATATACGTATTTTAGCCTAAAGTGATGAGTTTGTCACAGTTATTGAAGACCTAGAAAATTGAGTCTTTATAATATATTTTAAAATCACTTTTCGCTGAAAAAAGTAAACTTTTTCTACTGAATAAACCGTTCATGTATATACCATTCTATCAGGCTATGATAAATTCTGCAACACTTTACTCTCATATCATCAATGATGTAGAAAGAGATGGGCAAAAAATATGTAGAAAGTGTAAAACAGACTAACAATATAACAAATATATATTTAAGTCGAATTGATCAGACACTTTCCTCGGCAATTCAACTGATTTATTAAGAAAAGTGGCAATATATATATATATATATATATATATATACATATGCATAGGTAAAGAATGATAATCATAATAAGTATATTAGTGGTTGCAGTGGATGTATGTTGTTGATAACGACGTTTAAGTTCTTCATAAAGAAAACGACATTAGACAAAAGGCAGTGGATGGACGCAATTAAAAGTGGTTCAAATGAAATAATTTTAGGTAATTGGTTACACCCATGTACGTTCCGAGTTCAACTAGTGCCGAGATAAATTTTACCGTTCATCCTTTTGCTGTTGATGAAATGAAACGCAAGGCAGTTATTGGAGTCAATATAATTTTGTAGATCTATTTTCAGAAATTAATATTAAAGAAGCAGTAACCCATGTTTGATTTTTCCTGATTATTTCTCATGTATTGTGTGTTTGGTAGGACAGCTATAGCATAAAATTGTGTCTTGAACTAAATATAATTAGCTGTAGTCAGAAGTGCAACAGTAAATCGTATTGCCTAATTCGATCGTACGGTTTTGTCAAACAATTCTCCAGTATTTCACATTTATGTAAGCATAATATATTTCGTTATCGAAATTCCCATCATTAGCTATGCAAACAATCTTATGCGATATAGAATTGTTGCATGTGTCCATTATTAGATGCAATTTCAGTAACTTGTTTTATATTTTTTCATACCATTCAGTTTCAGATGTTGTCCACAAAGAATATTAGCTAATGCAAGAATATTATCTGTAGCAGAATATTATCTGATCTGCTCCTGCTAAAATTCCTTTTCATATATATTACTTTTTGTTTACTAATTGCAACTGCGTTCTTGTTTGACTATTTATTTCACAATGTATTTCACGCGATAACATCATAAATGATAGTTGTTAAAATAACTAAAAAGTGAGGCAATGATCTGTATGTGTGTGTATGTTTATGTGTGTTTGCGTGTGTGTGTTTGTAAGATTTGTGTGTTTGTGTGTGTGTGTGTATGTTTGTGTGTATTGTGTGTGTGTATTGTGTGTGTGTATGTGTTTGTGTGAACGCGTGTGAGAGAAAACTATAAATAGTCCACATGCGTGCATTTGATTAACATATATTCAGTAACACTTATAAAAAAAAACATTATTTGTTGAAACCAATCTAAAGGATGAACTCAAGAAAAGCCTAACTACATGCGACTGGCTATTGTCCTATTACAAAGAGCGGAAACCCATGATTTATGATACTAGGTGCAGTCCAAAAGTTTTCAAACTTTTCGGGAAAGATATTAATTTCAAAGAATTACAAAACTCTAATCTTTTTCAAAGTAAGTCACGATCTTCAGCGATTTTGCTAAGGCCCCATGGAAGTCTTCCAGATTGAAAATGTCCATGATCTTTGCCACAACCTTCTTCCTATTCAAAACGACTTACCCTCAGTATAGGCAACAACAAAAAGTAACAGGATGCAAGGTCTGGACTGTAAAGTGTGTGAAGGACAGTTTCAAGGACCATCTCTGTCAAGAAGTTTTTTTCTTACCACGATGCCCATCATTGAGTACCCTAAGAACAAACTTTGCATAAAGTTTGCGCATGTTCAAATCTACATGAATTAATCTGGGTATAGTTACCACGCCAACTCCAATCTGTATGCTTATTGGTTTTATATACACACGACAGTCTTCATCAAGAAAATTGCGAATTTTCTCAACAAGCTCTGATGTTCTGACATCCCTCTCCCTTCCACACCTCTCATCATCTCTCTATTCCTCTCTACCTTCCTTGAACCTCTTGTGCTAGCGATAAACAGATGCTTGACTCATACAAGCCAACCCATAAATAGTCTGGAGCGTTTCCTAGGTTTCTGGAGCGTTTTTGCCCAGTTTAAAATTGTCTTCACGTCCCGACTGCATAATGCAAACTAGTCAGTAGTGATAAGCAGTGTTTAATAGAGTGTGTTCAAAGTACTTTTACAGCTGTCTCCTTCGATCTGAAATAAAAAAAATTGGCAGGTAAACTTATTAAATATATAGTAAGGATATACTAAAATTATAATAATCTTGGACAGTTATCAGTACTTCTTTTTAAAAATGTTTTAAGACTACTAGAATGCATAACGTATTTCATCATTGCACAGAGTGCTACTAATAAAAATGGATTGAGGGACAGAGAGTGATGTTTGTTTTTATATGTATATCAGTATATTTCTTTGGAAGAGCATATCAAATAAAACGAAAATAAAAATTTCATACCGTGAAAGTCTGCGTGGCGTGTGGAAAAAATATTAATATGTTTACATGGATTCATGTAATAAATATACTCTTTTGCATCCTATAAGTATATTAAAAGCTGCTTCGTTTCTCCTTGTAGAACGAACAAGATCCGTTATAGTTATAGATGATAAAACAGCAATAACCTGTCGAAACTAATTCCGCTGTTCCGAGGTTTGCATTCTAAAGAGACCGTTGTGGTTTAAGTAATGTAAGGGACCATGAATTAACGAAATGAATGGTCTTTTCAAATTATTGTCCTCATTTATATAGATATGGACACCTGCAATTTTAAATACGTATATACACACACAGATACATATATGTATATAGAAAGTGAAAAGTATATAGAATGCAGATGCTTGAGAAAAGAAAATTTTTCAGTGGACGAATAACTAATGACTCTTTTGAGATAGTATTCTTGTCGAAAGAGATTAGAGATTGAATCACTTGAAAAATAAAACCAGTAAGTAAAATTACTTCTAATAATGTGCCATACTACGTACAGGTTCGTTGTCATTTAAATAGACTATTTTATGCATACTTGAATATAAAATTGTTGGAATTTGTCTGACAAACTCATACAATCTAACTAGGTTCATTAATATATTGTTTCACTTCTAACAAGAGCTAATTCAAGTTGATTGAAAACCTAATTTTAATCCTTGGCTATTCCAATGATATTTATGTACATAATATGCAATAACGAAGAAAGGCGGCGAGCGGGTAGTATCGTTAGCACGTCGGACAAAATGCTTTTGCGGCATTTCATCCGTCTTTACGTTCATATTCCACCGAAGTCGACTCTACCTTTCATTCTTTCCGAGTCGATAAAATAAGTACCAGTTGAAGACTAGGGTCGATAAAGTCGAATTAGCACCTCCCCAAAATCGCTGGCCTTGTGCCAAAATTTGAAATCAGTATGTAATTACGAATAAGATGATGGTGTAGCTTTACTGATAATTAACAGGCGCATGCGACCAAAAGCTTCGATTAAATCGACTTCAAAACATGCTTAGTATACCTAGTCACTTACTTTAATGACGTCAGAAGAGTGAGTGGTAAATTTCACATTGACCACTTGACTTGCGAGCGTAAAGAGAGGCGTAATCTACTACGAAAATGTAATTCAATGCTCTACAAATTGTGTTCAACCACCGCCTGTTGATTTCGTACAAACATTTCTCTTTGTTTACCTTGAACAAAGATTTCACATATATATTTTTGTATCTGCTATTATTTTGCAAGTATATGCTCAATGTTCTCTTTGAAGAGGATTATTCGTCACCAGAATAGTTAATGATAGCCAAGTAACCAATTGTGATGCTATACACCAAACTTTTAGTTATTAAAGAATCCTGGAGTACTTTTCCATATAAAACTGTTTGAATGATATTTATACTACTTTCAACAAGGAGCAAATTAAGCGCAGGGACAATTGTAATATTGAGTCAAAAGCTACTTTTGTATTTTTACAACTAAAACACAGCAGAATGCATATTTAGTATTATTTTATCATATTCAAACATTGTGCTTCCGAAATAGGACCAATATTCAATAAAGACGTCATTATGTTTCACTGTAAGAGAATTGAATCCAATATACCACACTGTATCCCCATCCCCAAGAAACGCTCGTTCCCGTTCATGCCAACTACAAAGCAAATGTTTGGTAACTGTTGTAGATTATCTCTGTCTTCTCACTGCTGAGTTACATGTCTTCAAGACCAATTTTACATTATGAATAACAATGCTTTGATAACCTTGAGAACGTTGTCAGTGAAAATGACAATGTTGCGTTTTACAGCAGAACAGATTGTGGCCATATCAATCTTCCCTACGTACATGTGTGTTTCATCCGATAATTTCTTTTTTTTTCTAATATGAGCGTCTATCTACCAGTTAATTTCAAAACTCTATCCTATCTTCATTTTTACTTGCCGTCAATATTTCTCAATTTTATAAAACTAACCACTAAATAAACACTTTAAATTCAATCTGTAGAAAGGTACTTCGAATCAACACGACCTTAGACGAATTGTGGTTATCTCTCCACTTCACATGGTCAGTTCTTTTAAGGGATGACGATTATTATTACTGAACCGATGGTAACCTCAATCGAGGCTCCTTCTTAGCTTATGCTGTGACCAACATCAATAAATACGGCTCCAACACCATCTTCCACTACCACCACCACATGAAAATACGTCACGACGACCAACAGTCGGAGAGTTGCTGCTACTGCTGCTAACCGAGCAGATTAAATATAACAACGAAATAGGATTAACTAGACATTTCTTGTACTGCTTCCTTCTGAGGAAGGGCCTTTCCGCCTGAAAAATAAATGGTTTTGTAAAGCTATCTGCATTGTCGAAAGCTTTTTTCTTTTTCTTCTATAAAATGGATAATATATACTATTTCAAGCATTCAGTAAATTTCAATAAATTATTTTGATTGAGCTTGGTAGGAGCAAACTTCTGAAAACAGTTAATGTAAAATTAAATTCGCTTATGTGATTTTAAATTTACTTTCTGTTCTACTAACATTCATGTTGAAATTCACACTTCTTACAAAAAGTTAAAAATGAAACATATTTGGCCATTGGAAATAATACACTTTGTGAGCAGTAGAAAATACGTAGAACCTGATAGAATCTGTCTGATGCGATTAGATTACTTAGTCTATTAATGACATATCATAAGAATAAAAATGACTGCTAATTTGCAATTTAAGACATTTAAAAAAACCTTCTGCTATTTATGTTGGTAAAAAACAAAAACAAAAAACAGAAATTGCATTCTATAAGGGTTTCGTTTTGACCGATTAATAAAGGCATCATCACGCATTTTCTGTTCCAAATGCAGAAAGTGCTACGGATTTGTCAGCTACCGTCAACAATTGCAGTTTTAAGCTACCATTAAAAATTCATTTTCAAAACTCGCAAATATATACAATGAACAAAAGATATTCGTGACAAATCAGATTAAATCCATATGCTATAATAAATATTCACGAGGAAAATTTCCACGAACGTATTTCGATGATTAAAACAAAGTTGTAAAAGAAAAGTAAATAATATAATTACACCAAAACTTTTGAACTTAACCTTAAATAACAAAATATTTATATTTCAAAGCTAAATGGCGGAAGTGTGATGCTAAACCATTTAATATTCTAACTGTAGATGTGTTTTCTAAATTCAACAATTTACAAGAACCATTTCTTAACTCATTCCAACGTTATGGTAGTAGTTTAAATGCAAAGTATTAAACTACAGAATCCGATCGATACTTCCCTATGAAAATTCCACTTTTCCAATCTAAAATTTCAGTTTTTATGATGGTTTCTTTCAAACATATTAATATTAAAAAAAAATTAACCTTTGATTGTACACATTTTTGTTAAATTCAAATAGTTATTGCGCGCACATAAACATCTCTCATTAATCAAACAACAAAAGCAGGGAAAAGCTTGATGAATATAAAATTTCAATAAGAAATTGAAATTACTGAATAGAAAACGTGCATTTGCGCAATATTAAAAATTGTTCTGCAAAATATGAATGGTATAACATGTACTAAATTCTACAGTTGATCATAGAAATGACTTCAGAAGATTTAATTTCTTGAAGCGCAATTCAAACTCCGCTTAACAATAAAATCTTTCAAATTAATGCCGATAACAAAAGACGTTAACGTCTAAGATTAGTGGCGCTTAAATTGAACTGAACACTCATCAAAGTGTTAAGTTTGATATTTTATGTTCAGAGTAACCTGAAATATTCGAAATGAAAAAATAAATGATTGTAATGATTGGATGATAACACGTTCTGTTAACAGCGTTGCATGGAAATATTCTAAAATGTTCAAAGGAACAAAAAAAAAATGAAATTACAGAATAGAAATTCTTGTAGAATTATTGCAGTGACTGTGATGCACTTGATCATTGCAATGAAAGTTATTAAACCTGGAAATTACATGTACCATTGAGAATAAGTTTTGCGATGAGTGCAGTGAAGTAAATCAACCCTAGAAAATCACTGTTATTATTTTATCGAGCTCAGCAGAATAAAAGGCAAAGAATTAGAAGTCAGAACGTAAAATGACAACGCAATTGGGATGATAACATATATTGTTTTAGTGTTCCACAATTTCTACGTTCCATTGACTTTACCAGAACATAATATCAAAGCTAAAACGGATTCAAACATTATGGTTGTCTTAAAACTAAATAAGAGTTATTTCACCATTTTTTATAACTAAAGGTATGCATTGATCTCACATACGAAAACATCTCATAAACATGCCACATATGTAGAATCAATGAGGATGCGAAAATAGTTCGTTGTGAAATTCAGGGATTGATTACACTGAGGTAAAGAAAGTCCCAAATGTGTAGGGAACGGGTGGATTTCTCGCTTAATCTTTATCACATGTTCATAAGTTACTAACTGTGAATGGTACTAACCAACTCAACTCAGAAGTAAATGGGTTGGTTAAATTGTGAACGACACTCGACCTTGCATTATATTTTTTTATCATTGCCGATTCATTACCATATAATCTAAATATGAAGAAAACTAGCTTTTGCAGAACTCCACCAATAAACAAAATCAATGCAGTTAGAGGTTAATTTAATCGCTGATGTTTTACATATATATGGAACCGTGGCCTAAGAAAGTGCCAGACAGGTTGATGTTAAACAATAATTGGGCAGCATATACAAAATATCTCCCATGGACGTTGAAGCATGAAGAAAAAATAGGTATGCAGAGAAAATAATTATACACAAAAAAGTACAAGGTTTTCAAGGTTACAAGAACAACAACCGTTGAGGATTTAAAGAAAAATGCAGTACACTGTGTGAATATGGGCTTCTGAGATTAAAGTATCAAGTTTTGCCAGTCGTTGGGATTGTCTTTGATGGATATATTTTATATGTTATCGGCGGCACTGTCTCATATATAATATATACTTTCACAATAATATCAGGTATATTTTGTTTAATCTATATTGACACCACCTTAGTTGAGATCTACAAGTTTTGCGATCCTCGGTTTGTCTGAAGCCTTACTGAGCTTTACTACGCAATGCACAATGGGGGCACTATTTATTATCCAGTTTTATACGATAATCCACCATTATACAAGAGAAGGACGTCCACTACGAAATGTGTCTTTTATAAGTCTCTGATTTTAAAGCTTCAATAGGGCATTTCTGTGAGAATGAATGTGGTTTTGGAGGGGTCTGCGGCAATGTTTATAAGGTGTTTCCAGCAAAAATGTTGTAATCTCTATAAAATCTTTGTCAAACTTACAATGGCATTTGCCACAGTCAGTCTTGAATAATTGTGGAGAATCATGTCCATGCACAGAGGTTCTGACATGTTTGTTGCTGAAGTAGATCCAAATATAAGGGAATGATTAAATAGTTGACATAGGGACTCCAAGGGATGCAAAACATGGCTTTTTGCTGGTGGTCGTTTAACATTAACAGAATACTTTTAATCATACATATTAAATTAGGGTGGCAGCACAAACACCTCTAATGACAAACACAAGGTCTCCCCTAAAAACAATGACATTAGTTTAGACTAACTGGAAAATGTTGCCGCTGAGAATCCACACATTTGTCTGAAGTTATATCCTCTACAGTTTAATTTTTCTTTTCTACTTATCAATCCCACTCATTACCTCTTTCAACAATACATACCTCTTTGTATAAAATCACCCTTTAATTTCGTTAACGTTTTCTGATGATGGAACGATTCCTTCAGAACCCAAACATGTTGCGACAAACATGCCCCACTCCTTAACAATACCTTAGACGGTGTCCACAACTGAGCCATAACATTTCATAAGGAGGGATACCAAGGCGCTTTAGTGGGGCAAGGGGAAGCGAATTGAACAGAAGCGGATCTGAAATAGTCTGGATCTGTCAGCACATTGATGGAAAATGACTAATCATCCACTGCCGGAGCAATCTCTGAATAACCTTATTGCCACCATCCCTATAGATTTGCAATTAAGGTGGCTGAAGCTGATTGCAGGTTCATTTCATTACCTTACTGTTATGTGTGTGATTTACAATTTCATACCAAATTGTGAGAGCTAAATTTTGTAAGGTTTGAGAAAGTTGTTGGTTCTAGCCAAAATTGTAGTCAATGTGTTTCTATGATATATGTAGCGTTTGATGATTGGATTCTGCAGGAGGATACCGTCCAGGATTTTGTTTATAGAAATGGATCATGTCTGGCGCAGGATGTTTAGGTTGCGTATGGATGACAGCAGCATTAGAAACACATTATTAATATTTGAAGGTTGCTGTTATGCTTAGAAACGCGTATTGTTAAACATAATAGCGAGCAAATATATGTGTAGAAAATAAAGAATATAAACAATATTAGTGAAGTTCAAGACACAAAACATATAGTTGAATGTCGACTGGAGAAAGCGATGATTAAGCCACGTCTATAAGCAAGGAAACTGAGATATTTGGTACAAAACGTCTGATTGAAAAAAAGGCAAGATATATGGCGCCGTTAAGCAGGTAAATTTAAGGTTGCTCTCGTGCAAAATATTGAAAGCAATATAGATACATCGTATTCTAAACAGAGTGAAATAGTTTGAGAAAATATTTATCTATACATAACATTTGAGGGAATAAACTGATAGTACTAAAAATAAGCGCAAAGATGAAACAGATAGTGGGTAGCTTTGGGGTGGATGGCAAGCTTGGGAAAGTTTTAAAAGTATTTAAAACAGCTATACACATCCATTAATACAAACATCGCAGGTGTGGCTGTGTGGTAAGAAGCTTGTGCCTCAATCACATTCATCCGGGTTCAATCCCACTGAGTCGCAACTTAGGCAAATGTCTTCTAGTATAGCATCGGGACGACCAAGTCCGTGTGAGTGGATTTGGACATACACCGAAAGAAGCCGTAGTATCCGGAGTATATATAGGTAAAAGACAGCAGTCTCACCAGACGCATTCCTCTTCGCTCCCTCACTTTCAAATTGTCCACGTGTTGCGAATACTGAATATTTCTGTCTTTTCGCCTATAGGCTTGCACTTACTCTGTCCTGTTCCGTATATTCAATTCGTAATTTTATGTTCACGTTCTGTCGATTTGTCGTTTTGTCTTTCAAGGTTTGTATTTT
>JAOPUL010003032.1:10862751-10872796 GCA_027564515.1 Octopus rubescens | reverse complement strand
ATAAATATCAGTAAAACAACCTACAATAGAAACACCGTGTAATGTTGATATGACAATAGTTAGAATCTAATTTTCTAGTTAGACCAGAAACAATGAGAAGGAGAAATCTGTTCTATGAGAGAAAGATATTTCTATAGTAGGTAGCAGAATTAATGATTCGAAACAAGATCTCAATTTAAATGGTCTGCTGGTTAATTTATTTCAAAAGAAACCTAATGTCTCTGAACAGTTTTCGAATGTATTTGAAAATATTAAAAAAAATATAGTTAAAAGATATAATTGCAATGAAAGTAACTATATGCGAGTCAGTTTAGTCAAGTTCTCTCAAATAACACCAAATCAATTTAAACAAAGTATAAGCTTCCTTGAATAAATGTAATAAGTTTAATCGTGGTCTATATAGTACTATCTATATATAATAGCTTACGGGTTTAAACCAGCAAAAATAATCGTTTGTATCCCTTATATATCGCCAAGCAAGCTAGTTTTGATTAACCTAGATGTAATGTGGTAGCATGTCGGTTGTTAATTTTCATGCAAATCTGTCTTTTGTGGCTCCCTCATTAGCGCGACACGAGGAGTATTGACGGTATTGCTTAGTTTCTTTTGAACAATTATTATTGAAAAGAAATATAGACACTAGATGCATCCGATTGTGTCCGATTCTATGCATACAGCTAACCATCCTTCGTGAGCGTACATAGTAATTTTACAAATTGCTTTAAGTGACTATGTGGTCATATACATATATGATGTGGATGTAAACGAAAGATTAAGTTTGTGACAACTACAGGTAGAAAAAGATGCACCCGCACCCGGATGGTATCCATTTATAGCTGACTAAATTGGAGCAAAATAATATAAAATTACTGAAAGACACAACACTTCAGGAAGTCCAAGAATTTGACCCACGGCGTTATGATCAAGTTCCTAACAGGCTAAACACTTGCTCACCTGTCTTTATTATTTTTATGTGTATTCTAAACTATACGGCTTGAGACATGATTAAGAGAAATAATTTTACTGACGAATGGCCTTAGCTGAAATGTGTGCGTTGCTTAAACAGATGCACAGATGATGTTTAACCCCCATTACCCATTACCTTCCTGCTATTATCTTCCTGTATTTTCTTTCAGGAATAGTATATCTAAGCCTAATTTCTTAAATATGTCTTTCCCTTTTCAAAAGACTAATGTGTAATTTGAGAGATATTTCACTGCTAGTTCTAGCAGAACCTGTGGCTACGTAAAGGCATCCTTGTTCCACTGTTATAATCGTCTCGCTTGTAAGCATATGAGGAAAGCATATATTTTTATCAAATCCAGAACGATTAAACTTGAAATGATTTTCAGATAAAAGCTGAATCTTTAGACGGAATGGCATGCACATCTGTACATATGTCCATTTTTTGAACTAAAAGAAGTTCAAATTAATGTTTTAGAAAAAGATATTAAGAATGTTGTTCATCTTGCTATATCCCACTATGTATTACATATTAATTGTACTGAAAATATTCATCTACTCCTGATATAGAATGCTCTCTGAAAATCAAAGCAATAGTATAATCTTTATACAGGAGAGTATTTAATAAAAAACATTTTGCTTTAAGCAGGTCAATGACATATAAAACATAATTTGCTCCGTACATCTTTTCGGCGAAAATCAAGCAAGATTGGAGTTAAAATATCACATTTTACAGTTATTTAATTTCTGTGATTAAATATTTGTCGATACAGTTAAGTACTAATTAGTTGAATAATTTCTAATTCGTTCATTATTGGGTTGGAATATATTTGTTGCCGTCTAATTTAATTTATCGAGTAAAACATTCTTAGAAATTTTCTATAAACATGGGCAATTTTCTCAAAGCAGATTTACTATGTTTGGATCTGAAGTAAACACACTTTAATGTCACTTTAGTTCTTTCGAATGAAATGCTGCCTTTGTTCACCATATATTTTATTTTTGCTTTCGGCTATTTATGACATGAAGTAATAAGTTGTCTCTTGATCCCACGTTGCACGACAGAACTCAGGCCGCATGATCAGCTCCTGTCATGTAGTGTGACATATAAATTAAGTCAGAGAACTAATCAATAAGAACATCTTATCATAACTGAAGTTTTTCTACAAACAAAGTTTTGAAAAGACTTTTCTTTTCTTAGTGAATGCCATTCTCACTAAGTATAAAAGAGAAATAACAAGTATTTTCGGGACAAAAAAATCAAATGAACTTGTCAGAACATTTCAATAATTCCGTATCCATGATACATTCTGTAATCCACATCAAAGAAAAGAATGTATATTGTCACTGCGAGTCATTAGTATGTCACTCAGCATTATATTCAATTATATATTTATATTAAATCGTTCTGTGTCTTAGGTATATAAAAGACTACAGAACTGATGTTCTAATTACGCTTTCTGACAAACAGACATCTATTCTTATGCCCCGATACCCTCCCTCACAAATCACCATATATTTTCAATAATAGGTAATATCATAAATATTCACATATCCTATGTTCCTGTTTAGGGCCTCAAACAGAATAATTTTGTTATAAATGTTAACACATAGAAAGTGAAGCTGTCTGACTGGACAAATAATAAAACAATGGTTCTTAGTATGATTTCGTAACCCGTAACTTAATACGACATTGATTGTGAGACCAATGTGAATCTTATGTTGTTCATTCTAACCACATGAAATAAGGACATCACTGTAGCACTATATATTAATATAAACACCAAGCTACGGGAGGGCGTCTACGCCGTTACGTGTACTATTAGAAATAATAGTTACTTTCCCATCCAAAAGTATACTATTGTCTTAAATAAGGGTAAATTGGGCAGTCTATCCCTGATATACAAATATATGTGATGATTAATGTTGATCTGCCTTTAGTAATAAATCTACTCGATAAAGGTTAACTTGTGGTGAACAATAACAAAAGCAGCACCCGCAACTAAGGTGTAAACTTCTGTAGTACTACATTATTTCCTACTAATAATGTTTTGTGTATATTTATCTTAAAGAACGAGAAGCTCTGTGTAATTGACATAATACATACATATACATGTTATAAAATGATTCAATACGATTACTGACAACCACTTTTAGTGTGAAATACGTGCTTCCTACTAAATTCTCTGGTTTACATTTTGCATATAAATTTCATTTCAGATAATCTCTTAATGTTAATCTCTCAGACTAAATTTAGTTTTTATGGAACTATGTATTAAATAACTGATGTGAAACTCAAAATCGGGTTGCTAAAGATTCATTTAAAATGCTAGTTATTTCACATGCCATTCATATTGTCTTGTCCTAGAAATTATATTTCATATTGAAAATGTCCCTATGGACAACTGTCCACCAAATGAATGTTGATGAATATTCATTTGAAAAAGGTGAATGAATATTCAGTAAGGGAAGAGCTGTATAAGGAGAGTAATAATTGACATTAATTGATATTTTGCATCTCTATCAACTACAGATGAACAATCGACGGAGCCTATATTCATTCTCTGGGACTGCTAGAAATAGAAGCAAAATCAACACCCAACGGTCTTGGCAAATGATACGTAAATGTGGTGATTGGTTCACTGAAAACAGGCAAAATATTATGTTGTCACGGTCCGAATAACTTTGGTCATATATCTGTTCAATCAAGGCTGACTTATGGCTAAGTAACAAGAGCAACAGCACATACAGTTGTAAAACGAGAAATAGTTTCTGTAATCGTTATCGTTTAGAAGATGAATTATTAATTTCAAGTCAAACATAGGACACACTAACGTTTGAATTTCTCAATATATGTAAAGAAATATGTTATTCCTTAAAATGTTAACATTCATATACATGCAGTAAGGTTTGAAATAACATAATTAATCCCTTACCAAAAATTACTATCCAGCCTTCTTGAACTGATAGATCAGGATTTGAATTTTAGTTAGCGGCATGTGTTAATGCTAATAAAAAAACATATATACCATTTATCTTTAGTGATGTTATTTAATCATTCTATTAGATAAGTATATGCTTAATATTGTATTTGTAGGGTTTCAAAATATTCTTTAGATAATTGGTATTGAGATTTTATTTGCACTAACATAAAACATGAACAATTGATATGAATGGCACTGACAGAACACGTATTATCAGTGTAATAAAAAGTTCTACATATATGCAGACCCACTAAATTTTCTGCAGCTAAACGAGAAACCATCGATTTGTTTTCTGGCTTAAGAGACAGAAGATGAAAGGCGGGATGCATGCCTCTACCATTCGGGAAGTTAAAGTAAAACTTTCCAAATTACTCTCAGTATTAGTAAATGTAACTTATCGATTTGAGATTACCCACAAATATATTTTTGAGACAAAGTAAATTTGAAGTGTAAAATGCTTTATCAAATAAAATACATATCCTCTAGAGTTCACTAATATATATGTTTATTGTTTCAGAAACAAACAAATTAGTTCATGTAAAGCGAAAAGCAATTTTTCGAGATTATTAGATCATTGCAATATGCTGAAAGACGTAATCAGAACTAAGACGGCGCATTATCAGGATTGACTCAGACATTTTATTATGTTTACTGAACAATGGAGCCACACTCAGCTATTGATTTAAAGTATTTTTCAAATTTTATTTTCATAAAATAAAAAGAAAATTAATTTGCTCGGTAGGCAAAATATACAAGTAGAATATATATTAGATAATGATACATATCATCAGATAATCTATGCAAATCTTCCTACCCATTTGTTCACATGAATTATAAAATTAAAATGAAATGTTTCTCTTACAATTTTATATGACAAATACGTCTTCAGCGAAGCGACATTTACCAATGATTTAACAAAATAATCCGTTTTCATTGGCCTCTCTGGTGAATTAAACCAGAAGCAGCACTGCATGGATTTACATAGCATTTCCTTTCTATTTCCACATTTAATATTAGGCACAGTTTAGTAAACGTGTAAAAGAACAAAGAATGTATTTTATCTATGACAGATACTTAAAATATATTTGGATAACAAAGGAATCAAATTCTCGAATAATGCAAATTACGTTTACCTCAGTTGAAATATTTGAATTTCACTATAATTCATTACACGCTACCTCTATTTTCCCTTACATTAAATCTAATATAACGCATAATTTATCTTCTTTTAAAACCAAACAAATCACTATCAAATTTATTGCCAGATCGAAAATATTTTATTCTCATCTGAACGGCAATCGATGAGGAGGTCAAAAACACATCACTGTTAACAAGTTACGAGGAAATAGTGCAATGTGAATTACATTCTGGAATAAAGGAGATGGGTGGAAAGAAAATAAACGAACGTTTGTTGCATAGATTGTTTCTTTGGCATGTAAGATATTCCGATATTTAAACTTCCTTTCATTGAATATGAAACCGTTACAAAAGATTACTGTATTTGTCAGCATTACAAGTAGCAGAGAAAAGAATACCATCTGTTATTTCGTATATTACAACAGAAAAATGAAATGCGTTCCTGTTGTCCAAGTGTAGAAAGGAATATTGTATTATCCATACTAGGTTCTCATTTAAGGATATAACCAAAAAAGTATAACACATCTTGCAATGTTCAATTGCATTGAGTTTCATATTTATAAATTTAATCATTTATGTATTTAGGGTGCCATGAATCAATATGAAATCAATAAATCAATGCTACTAAAAGAAAATCGGGATTATTTTCTTAAGTGCAAGATAAACAAATAAACCGAGTTGTTCATGTTCAGTATCTCGAGCAACACGAATAATATAACAATTGTCGATGTTAGTATCAAAGATATCTGGAAAAGTTTGGTAAATATCGAGGAAATATTCACTACTAAAAGTGGTACGCGACCACTTATAGCATTGGGAAGAATGGAATGGTCAATTATATTGACTCCACTTCTGGACTGATATTTATTTTATCGACTCTGAAATAATGAAATGCAAAGATTACCTCTACACGCTTTGAATTAACTTGTTAATGGAGTATCAAATTACCATAAGTTATTCTGTTGGAAATATTGTAGCTACATCATTGTAGAAAGTAAAAATGCAAAACTCCACATGTAATAACTGCTATCAATTATATTTGAATGGTTTCTACGATGCAAACGTGTCTGAAGTGGTACTGAATCGGCCGCTTGGTCATAATTCTACAACATTACGCGATAAGATTGATCTACTAAACCATCAACACGGCACAAAGATACGAATATCTAAAACTTAACAAATCACAAAAGAAAGAATCAATATTTATAGAATGTAGATTCCACGGGCCCCACTCGTAAATTATCATTGCTTGTTTATTTATTGTATCTCTATAAATGCAAATGTGGTTTGGGATACGGCTAGTTGGTATCCGATATTTCTATGCATAATTTATTCAATAACAATCCTGAGAATCCATTTGTCTTCAATTACAGAAAATTTCAATTCATTTAATTCTATTTTTTTATTTTATTTTTATTTATAGATGAATATCTACAAGCTGTTACGCGGTGATCATTTCCTGAAATTTTAGCAATACATGAATAAGTTCAACCATGTTTTCCATTACCAATGTGTGCTTCCTTGAGGCCATTTTATTCAAGCTGAAAGTTACAACTACCATTGTAAGTGAGAGAAATAGTTATTATTATAATACTTTTAAAGCTGAATTACATGGCGAAAGACAAATGTTTTTTTTTTTAAAATCCGATAGGCCATTAACTCATAAACACGATGTCAATGTCATATTTTGAGAAAAATCGTTCCGATTAAATGTAGGCACACACGTAGAAAAATAAACAATAAAAAATCATGTCATTCTATAAAGATCTGTAATTTGCCATTACTTTCAGCGAACAAATTCTGCGTGTTTTTATCAATTACACATCTTAGTTGTGAGTCAAGGCTATTATCAATATTATCACTCTGAACATCAGTTGATGAAAACGAAGCAATAAAAAATTATAATCCGTATCGATCTTGCGTTTAGTTTCAAAACTATTCTAAGACATTGCTTTTAAAACAACTTTAAGAATGTTTCGCAAGAATTGTTGCTATCAAATGTACATGATAAAATAAGTGAAGGTGGTTATTTTCCTTGTAACAAATGTCCTCAATATAATTTTTCCTTTGACTACGCGGCAGTGTATATACATATATTTAATAATCAGAAATAACCATACAGATAAATGATCAGTCATATAATCCCAAACTGAGACCAATATTATGAACGTTTTGAATAATATTATGTAAACCACATATATGTATTGGTATTTTATTGTTTGTACAATGAATCATGGACAACTAATCTAAGGAAATATACTGTGCAGACAATTATCAGCCTCAAAATTATGTATTGACTAATGTGTTGTCACCAACGCTGTTTTTGTGTTTTTCAGATCAACGCTCTTCCCACAGTCCAAAACTCAAAGGTATTGAAGCCATCTTAATTCCGCTTGTTTAAGAAGATGAATGAGAAAAATATCCAGTTTAACCCCTACCAATGCAAACGTCAGTATTTGAGGTGATAGAGGAGAGACCTAAGTGTTATTTCTGTATATTAGATCAATCATACTAGCACTCTCTATCTGACTCATTCCATTATTATTTGAAGCGGTTGTGTTCATAAATTTATCTTGATTTATTTGCGAAGGAGCATTGATGTAACAAAAATGATTTTCTCTTAAAATTCTCTACAATTGTTCTGTTGCGCTAGTAAAAAAATGCAGTCAATATTACCTCTTTCTAAGGCGGTGAGCTAGCAGAATCATTAGCACGCCGGGAGAAATGCTTAGCGGCAACTCTTCCGACTTTACGTTCTGAGTTCAAATGCCGCCGGGGTCGACTTTGCCTTTCATCCTTCCGGGGTCGATAAAGTGAGTACCAGTTACGAACTGGAGTCGATAAAATCGGCTACTCCCCTCCCCAAAAATTTCAGGCCTTTGTGCCTAGTATAGAAAGGATTATTATTATTATCACTGTTATTTACTTTTATTCTGCATGTTTGATGCAATCACTTGCCGGGCACCCCCAGCACCCTAGGGCAAGTCAAGGTTAAGAGATGTTGAAATATAACTGAAAGCTTGGGGAGGGGAAGTAGAGAAATACCTCCATGTAATACAACATCTAAATTGATAGGGATTTTCTAAGGATGTGGGCAGTACTTATTAGCACAATCTTTTGGATTTCCTTGAGATATGGTTCTCTCGGAATGTCTAGATGTTTCCGAGATCCTTTTATTTTATCATACCTAGGGCTCCTACAATAACAGGAACAGGTTTTGCTTCAAGATTCCAAATCTTTTGTATTTCAGTTTCCATATCCTTATATTTACTAAGTTTGTCAAATTTCTTTACAGATATATTTTTATCAGTGGGGACTCTTACATCTATTAGTCTGCAAATATTTTCTACCCTGTCTTTAATAACGATGTCTGGTCAATTTGTCTTGATTGTTCTGTCAGTGTTGACTGGAAAATCCCAGAGGATGGTGACATTTTTACCTTCAACGACTGGTTCAAGGATGATGTTCATACCAGTTAGCAGGAGTGCCAAATTTGTAGTGTTTACATATTTTCCAATGTAGATACTGTTCTATCCTATCGTGGCGATTTTTGTATTCATTTGGTGTCCCGAAACGAGATGGTCTATTGTTTCGTCAAATGTGTCGCAGAATCTGAATTTAGGGTTTTGTACCGTTTCGGATAACGTTAGCCTGGTAATTTCTGGTAAGCAAGCTTTGATCTTGTGCTGCTAGTATGAAGCCTTCAGTCTCTGCTTTCAATCCTGAACTTCTCAGCCTCTGATGGGTTGTTGATTAGTCAACATCAACATTTTGACTTCGGAGAATATATTGTCCATGGAGGGGTTTCTGGCTCCACCGGTTCTCAATTTGTTTCTGCCCGTTCTTTTTTGTAGTCTGCTTGAGTCACTGTGCTTGCTTGGTAGCAGTGGTTTCAGGCTCTTCATCTAGTTCAAGTTTAATGTCAAGTTCCCTTTCGAAATTATTAACTTCCTTGACAACAGAATGCAGCTTTTCGCTACCTTCATGTTGGCATACTAGTCGCAGCATCCAGTCCTTTGTACTAGATAAGTAGTTGATCATTCTTATAGTGGAGGTCTTATAGCACAGTTCTAATTGCATCATTCCTCTCCTCCCACCCCCACTGATTCTAGGTAGGTACAGGCGGTCTACGTTTGCCTTAGGGTGGTGCATGTCCTTGGATGTCAATAATATTCTTGTCTTCCTGTCCAGGCGTTATTATTATTATTATAATTATTATTATTATTATTATTATTATTATTATTATTATTATTATTATTATTATTATTTGGAGCATTTCATAACTCACGGTGTAGTGGAGTTGCCACCACGCTGTGGTTTCTGAAATAGACTTGTGGTAGTAGAATCAATAGCAAACCGGACAAAATGGTATGAGGCATTAAGTTACGTCCCTTGCATGCTGAGTGCAAATCCGTTTAAAGTCATCTTTGCCGCACATCTTTCCAGGCTTTAGAACCCTAAATTCTAGCTACCGAGGGGAGTTAATAGGGGTTTTTACTGTCTATTGTTCAAAGTATCTGGCAGTGTGTGGCCAAGGGAAGGATTTACTGGCGTTGTCAGAGCATCTAGTAGTAGTAGTAGTAGTAGTAGTAGTAGTAGGTGTAGCGATAGCAAGGACAGCAGCTGCAGTAGTGGTAGTAGTAGTTGTAATTGATAATACGAGTAATGATGATGATGATGATGAGGAGGAGGAGGAGGAGGAGGAAGAGGAGAAGGAAGAGGACGACGACGACGATGATAATGATGATGATGACAAAAGTGGGGATGATGATGAAGATGGTGGTGGTGATAGTGGAGGCGGTGGTGGTGGTGATTATGATGATGGTGGTTAGTAGTGGTGATAAAAACCAGGTCGTTCGATTAGCTGACTTCTAGATGGAAGGATAATACAGAGAGAGAGAGAGAGAGAGAGAGAGAGAGAGAGAGAGAGAGAGAGAGAGAGAGAGAGAGAGAGAGAGAGA
>JAOPUL010003032.1:10732143-10743946 GCA_027564515.1 Octopus rubescens | reverse complement strand
GATGACTTAATTGTCTTGGAGTGTTATAGTTTCTGTGAGGATGGATGATGTTTTACAGTGTTAGACGGATTGCTCTTAGTTGAAGTGTGGGTATCTGTGCGTGTCTCCAATGGTCGAGATATACATTTGCCGATAGCGAGATTTTGTGGGGATTGAGGCTAGCCCTTCGAAATAGTTTGTGGCCAATGTAAAAGACGATGGCCATGATAGTTGGAAGTCAATAAAGGATATTTCTAATTACTGTGTGTATGTAGTGATGGTGAGCCTATAGTGGAATGAGAAATGATTTCCGGGAGAAGATTTAACTATGCAGTGTGGATTAAGATGTCACTCGTACATTAAATGCCCAAGCCTTTCTCCAACAGGTAGTGCTCTAAGAACCATCTTGGGGAGAGAGAGGAGGATATTCTGCAAATTAATAGAGAATCATTTGTCATGGCAGACGTGAAACCATGAGTGAATTGTACTGCACAAAGGAACCTCTCCAGTTTCGATGCAGGCCCTTACAGAAGTATAGCATTGGGTAAGAAAAAGTTGTAAAGCATAAAACGTATTTTCTCTAGGCCATTCATTTACTTGAATTACTACAGTACAACTATGGGTGAAACACTTGAGGAACTGGTATTAAGGATTTTGGTTGTCTTTGTGAAGAGTGTTGGTTGTGTCATGTGAAGAGTATGGTTTCAATCACCGGTGCTTCTGCCATTGATGGGTAGAGTGTATTAGATTTCAGAACAGTCGCTGGAAAATGTTGTGTTATATGCGCGGGTGTATTGGGTAGTCGCGTTATGGCTATCGTCTCAATACCTGATATGTAGAAACTGGATTTAGAAATCAATTTTTGTGAAATATAAGCCGGTCACTTAGGATTGTAGAGCTAGAGCATCTAAGTAGAATTGAATATTTAGATGTAAGTGCAGAAAATACGAAGATATTCAATTTATTTCCTAGCGACCTGAGATTGTGAGCGCCGTTGTCACCGGAAATGATTGCATTTGTGAAAGTTGAAGCCACTGAAGACTATATCAGAGAAGATTGAACTGACGTATATTTCATTCATACAAGAATAGACGTGTCTATAGTATTGTAGATATTTTCCATTAGTTCGGACGGCAGCAGATAAACAAGGGAGGAAGGCATTCATTCAGTGTAAATAGAAATCTATGTTATTGATAGCTAGGTAAGATAGGTTGGTGGCAAACAATGATTCACCACGAAAAGAATGTGTAGTTCGTGTGTTGTTGAAAAGTGGTTCGTGGGCTGTACAGAGCATTATAGTTCAAAAATACTACGATAGACGAGGGAGTAATGGCCGATGCATTTAGTTTTATTTTTGGCATCAAAGAAATGCTATAGTATATGTCGGAGCGTTACATAATCATGAAAATAGTTTTCAGTCTTCTAACATTCCATTAGATACCTGCTTTCAGCTGCATGCAACAAATTTACTTCAATAATATTATAGAAACTGTTTGACGTAAATGTTAATCTGAAGTAACTGATTGTAGAATCCCTGTCACAGAATATATGGTCTTAGAAGAATATCTAAAAATTTTCCAAAATCACAAATAATATATATTTATAAATTCAATATTACAATTGATCAAACAGAATACATATTAAGAATAGCTACCGCAACTGAAAGTAAAATTGAAGTTGAGAAGAAAATCAGAAGGAAGAATGAAAGGCTTCCTTGCATTCTCTGGAACAATGAATACAATAAAAGAAATTAGTATTCAGTTATTTTAATATGTGTTCATGTGTAACGGATATAAATTACAGAACAGTGTTGACAACACAAATATAGCAGTAGCAACAACAATAGCAATTATACTATTCACCGCTTTTATCATTTTCGATATCGTAAATGACATAAAAAGACGACTTCAATATTTATTTGATATTATAATTGAACATAAATAGATGGATTAAATTAAAACTTATTTTATCTTCATTTTCGATCGATAATACGTTACAATATTACTTGCCAGCCGTATCCGAATTGTAATTCATAAAACTACAAAATATGACTTCCGTACAAAATATAACTTCCATTGTATTTGTAGCTTTGTGAAGAATTACAATTTTGATAGGAATATTCTTACATAAAAGCAGCATGAAATATTGAATCAAACCTTCAAATCAAAACCATATAATTAATGTGAAAATAGAACGATTGAGGAAAAAACTACAAACATGAAAATATCTCAAAACTTTTGTGAAAATTTTCGAATAAATTCAGAAAACTCCTTTGAAGCCGAATTCCTTATTTCATGTTTGAAGGAGCTTAATGTACATATTTCCTGGAAAATAAGTACTTTTCTTATTTTAAATTTAATATGAAGTAAACACATATATATTGAGATTGGGTGATATCGAAAGCTAGTTATTCGATAAATCTATGAAAACATCCAAAAGACTATTACATATTTGCAGTAAGAACAAAATTAAATTCTTCCATATCCCTATATCAATGATGTATATAACAGCTTCTGTGATTTTAAATATGGGTATAGTTTTTGCTGTATCATGTTTAGTTAACGAATTGTTTTCAGATAGCAATACATGTATCATCATCAACACCACCACCCCAACAACACCTCTACCACCACCACCACCAACAACAACAACAATAATACCACCACTACTACAACAACCAGCAGCACCTTTAACCACTAAAACCATCACAGTCAACATCACTGCCACCACTACTACCATCACTACCACCAGCACCCCCTCACCACCAAAACCGCCACAACCAACACCACCACCACCAGCACCACCACCATTGTTAAGTATAATTAGTTTTCTGATGGACGTGAAACGTTGTCCATAGCGTTTAATAAATCTTTTCAAAGGGGAATGTGTGATACAGTTGATATTCATTCCCAAAATTGCAGCTGATCCCTGTACCCGTCACTGCGAAACACATATGAGCATGGTGACAGCATTAGAAAGTATCGATAACAGATGAAGAAGGATTAAGCGGAATGAAGAAGGGGCATATGTTTATTTAAACAATATTCCGTAAATCTTAATCTACCGGAAGTAACAATGTGTGAGACTTAATTGAACCTAAATATATAGCAGCTTTAATAAAATATGAATAGGTGAGACAATGTTATCGCAGGTGTGAGAGTGGTTTAACAAGAAACGAGAAATTATTCAATCGGAATTTCTCCTAGTTGGTTAAAATACTCCTTCTATCATTAAATTTATAGTCGGGGTGACTTATCACGTTTAGTTGAAGTACTACACGCTGCACTCTCTCAAAGACAAACTTATGCTCTGCCAAAGAAATACTCGATGATAATGGTAATAATGTCATTTTCGGAAAGCCCGATTGTAGTTGCGGGAGATTTGAAAAACCGCTGATTTAGCGACCATCTCATAATCTGTCCACAATTAATTATAGAGGAACGTTACATCAATCTCAAGCTATATATATAAGATGGGAAAAATACTTATAGAAAGTGTTCACATGTGTTGTGACTCAGAGAATTGAAGTCGAACATAAGCTAATGCTTCAAATAATTGCAAATATAAATAAAGGGTTTTCTTTGATATTGTTTTGAATAGATGCAAAACCTGAAATAAGATACTTAAAGATGTTTGAGCTGTTTACCAAATGTAGATATTTCAACAATTTCCTTTCAGTATGTAATTATCAATCAATGGAATGCAATGAAGTCATATTCTGAATTCGTTCTAAAGACTAACTATATAGTATATAATATTATTACCTTTTATATTTTCACCGGAATACCATTCTCAAATTGTTGAATGGAATCAATCTACCGTTCAATATATTATGTTCAAGAAACTCGCTCCGCTTTTTAAAAACCGTTATGAGACGCCTTCAGAACCAATGACAGCATTCAACAATGTCTGAATGGATTTACTATACATGTAATGGCCTTGAAATCCTAAGTGCAAAGAATGGCACGATTCGGTGGAATCTTTGAAAATGAGACCATTCAGTGACCCCCTTTCTACCTGAAAATTACTCTGGGTAACCACTTTTATCTTCTTCAGAGTAAACATTAGTGATTATCTATATACTTGTTTGTTGCATCGCATACTAATGAGAGTAACAAAGACCAGAGTTATTATAGTCTATGAAGTAAATTTTCAAACCAATTTCGTCTCTGTTTTTCTATCAACAATTTTACGTAGACGTTTTGTCATATAATAGCCTCCTTTTAACATCATTTTCTAAAAACAAGATGGACATGGAATTTTATAACCCTCAGTCAAATGAGATGGAAATTAATTCTGTATGAATGGTAGCTTTGAGAAATTACTTTCTGCTTCAAAGGTCGTGCTAGGGTTATGTACAGCTTAAGTGCACTAGTAATATTGAGGAAAATGTGAATTATGTGTTTCATTTGGGGAATGCTGTTGCATTGCAATTTCGATGATGCGTTTCGTTCTGTATTCTGGGATTTCCTAAGTCGCAAATATTATCGGAACTGATAACACACATTTACTAATCTGTGGTCAATATCACCTTTGTGACATGATTTGTTTAATATTGGCACCAGTTCTGAGAGAAGCATGGATGTTTTCGCAATCTTATCACATGGATCAATTCTCTAACGTAATTTCATTACCATGCACTCATAGATTTGATTCAGAATTTCTATAATAAACTTCTCAGTTCGTCTCAAAGGTACTCTGCCACTTCTTTCATCTGAAAAATTCTTTGTAACAACATGATTGTTCTTATAAGTAGTAGAAATGATATCATCGCACAACCCTTTTGCTCTTGATTCATAATGTGCAGGTATGTCATTTGAATGTTCTCGGAGTTCTTCAACAAACAAAAGCAATTACGATAGCAAGGGATGACATCCAAATACATCAAAACGAGGGATCTCGAATTTCTTAACGGTTTGGTTGAAAACCACCAATTTTCCCAAATGACCTTTGAAATAGCTTATACTACTCTAATGATTTGTTCTATATATATTCATTGTATCATGCTTACAGTCAGGTATTTTTTGAGTTTTCGAAATTATGTTTGAGGGTGTTTTAAATATAGATGTATCCGTTGTGAATTGCTCCGAATGCTTCAAAGTGCGCAGACTATCTGGTTACATATAATTCCTTCAGAGAAAATCTTGAGTGTTCCGTGTTTTCAAAATTCCTCATGTTCGAGGTGATCCACAACATAAAATATACAACTCTTGCATAACGCCAAAATGTTCTAATTTAGGTAAAATGGATACCGCCTTTTCTCCATGTTTGATTGAATAATTTGCAGAAGGTACATAATTATTATACATGTTTGTGTTTTTAAAGACTGTTTGTAGACTATTCTCTTAGCTCTACATGATAGCCAAGTATATTGTTAAACGAATGCCCTTTCTTAATCGTGACCTGTTTGTTGATGAGCATGGTCATAGATGAGTGACTTTCTATCGGTAAAATTGTAAAGGTATCATGCAGAGCTTTCTATTTTAAAAAGTATCGGGTCACACTGGTTCTCCATCATGTGACATTTCAGCCGTAAATTGAACAATAATAGAGTAGCATTTTCTGCTTGATTCACAATTTTATCATCCACTTGTTTTACCATAATTGCTATTCATTCTTCATACATTAGTTCGGCTAAATAAGTAATAATAACTCCCTCATGTTTATATCTTTCGTGCTGTTCCTGAATCAAATGCTCCGAACGCTTCATCCTATTGAGCGTCCGTTATTTGGTAAGGTCTATTCTCCTCATTACAGTGAATAGTAAGGTTCTTTCACGTAAGTATTTGAAAGAGCTAGAACATTTTTGAGTATTTCAAAGTCCTAATGCATGAAGGTTTTCGGATCTGCTCTACTGGATTACGGAAACATGGATCTCATGACAGTCAAGCCCTTTTCCTACTATGTAAACTAGCACACTGAAGACATTGATAGCGCACAAGCACATTGGCAAGGTTGAAACCAATCATTTTTTTATTCTAGCATCTAAACTTAAGATCATATTGAAATCTATAAAACAAAAGGGTTTATTGACAGAATACAAACATCAAATACAACGCGTCTTAGGATATTTTGAGAAAGGTAATTGTCTTACGGCTTTTGTTTTATTAAAAGAATTTTTGTGCAAGTTGCTTATATCACAAGTTAAAATATTTCTGTAATGTTTCAATTGTTACATAAGATTCAAAACTAACACCAAAAACAAGTGCATGCAATTAACTGACAAACATGTAAGAATATGGTAGTTCAATAACATTAATATTAATATGGTAAGAATATGGTAGTTCAATAACATTAATATTAATATTCTAAGGATAAAAATGTAATTCCATAGACTGGGGCTGTTCTGTCACTCAACCTAACTTATAACGGAGAAAACGAAGTACTTATGCTAATCGTATTTCTATGGAAAGCCTAAATAATTTTGGCATTCAAAAACTTTATATTTAATACCACATATATTAGTAATATTATCAGGCGCACTGGCATTTACTAGGTCTAAAGAATCGTCATCAAATATTTTGGGGGTTAATCAAACTGTTATAATTTTTTATAACTCACTTCCAGCTTAAAACATCATTATTTTATGATATTTAAGAATTATTAATATCTCACAGATGCTATAAAGAGAAAAATGTAAAACGAAAGAAAGAATTTCAAATTCGAATTAGAAGCAATACTATATTTTGAATTAAATACAATAAATTTGTAGCTCAAACAAAATATGATCAAAATGATTTAAAGAAAAGCAAACAATTTTGAATTAATAATCCTTTTGAAAATTAGATTTAATGAAAATAAAGAATATTTAGCGAATTTATTGATAGAATTGTTGTCAGCAGAAACTAAAAGCAAAACAGTTGTCTAGACATTATGGAAAATGATAGAAAGTATCTCTATTTTAACATAAGAATTCAAGGAAAATTTTCATTTTGCCCATCTCTGCGTAATTTGAAAACCCTTCATAGCACTTCGTCTCCACTTGGAGATCTGTATCAAACCATACATCGAGCAATTTAATCGTACCGTCTGTCCCTCACGTCGTATTAGGTGGCATGGACCTTCCTCTGTAGCTGCCGAGTTGCAGGCCCACTGAGTTTTCCTGGCTGATTTTTGCTCCTGCTAGTAGTTCGCACTAGCTTACAGCAATGCCAATCTGCTATATATGCTTGGTGACCGACCACGTATGGCATCACTACTATTCCTCATCCTAGCTCATGAGGAATGCCTCTCATTGTCTTTAATTCCCGCAGGAATAATGATAATAATAATAATAATAATAATAATAATAATAATAATAATAATAATAATAATTTCTTTTATTTGCCACCGGGGTGATGGATGAAAGGGACAACACAAAGACAGATGTAAAGTGTGGAGGTTTACGTGTAATGAAAGGAGAAAAAAGGGTGGGGGTGTATACACAGTATACAACAAACGAAGGAAAGAGAGTATACATAGCATATGTATGAGAGAAAAAAAAGGCGGGGTGTGATAATGACGTGTTGCTCCTAATACAGCAGGACGTCTAGGGATAACCGAGGAACCTCACCATCCAAGGACTCCTTGAACGCCAAAGGCAAGTGCCCTTTCCAATTATTTTTCTCCGACTCACTGGTCTATACTCAGAGCGGTACCATCCACTCTTGCCATTTTCGCAACTTTCACCCACCTTTCAATAAATTCACACGAGGACAGCACCTCCCACTCCAACTTCACTTTCCCTTTCAAGTGAAATTGAAAAAAATCGATGAGGCCTCTACCAAAGAAGAATGTATCTGTCCTCATGCCTTTCAAACTCGTCCACTAGGCAGCCTCTTTCTCCACAGCCACCAAGCAAAGGAAAACCGCCTGACCTGCCCGCTTAAAGGAGGGCAGTGGGGCAATCATTACTATGGTCTCGGCCAATAGACATAAGCAGCTGTTCGACATAACCCCACAAGTCAGCAATGCCCAGACACTGAAAGAGTGCGTTCAGAACGGTTTCGTCGCTCTTCGTGCAACTCGGACAAGCCAGTCTGACAGCACCTCCGTGCCTGTAGAGTTTATCTCGAACCGGTAGCGCACACCGGTAGCGCACACCGGTAGCACTGCCAGGTTAAGGAGATCTGGAAATTATCCATGATTGTTCCTGACCGGAAAGTTCTTCGGTACAGACTAGCCAGTTCGTTTTCATCGACGCCCAGATTCCCCCGAGAGCATCGGCGCACTTTCCCACCACTAATCTTCTATAAATTGCTAAGGCGGAGTATCCACCGATCCCATTGCCCGACTGGTAAAGTGCTGGGAGCGCCTGACGACATTCTAAGTGCCAGGCGCCCAATCTCGGTCTTTTCTTCACCCAGGACTGCAGCTCCGTCAAATAGACGAGCTGTGGAAAGACGAGCGTCACAAACGGAGCTCACACACGCTCACCGTCTAGATATCGTTGTAGGTGGCTCAACCCGAGCGCGTGTCTACGCATTTGAAGCCATGACATGCTTAATCCACCATTCAGAGGGAGTTGGCAGCAGACTGATCACCTGACCATTGGAACGCATCCTTTCCACCAGAAATAAAACAAGAGACGCTCCAACCTGGTCAAGCAGGAACTGGGGCAAGGCACGAATGTCAGGCGATAAATGATAACAGAGGCTTTCAGGGACAGCTTCCTTTCAGCTCATTTCTGGGTAAGGCTGGCCATACTGTTCGTCACCTCACCCCAGTTCTTATCCACCTGGAGAACGGGTCCAAATCAAACCCCAAGCAGTTTAACTGGTCCTTCTGTCCAGAGTCCGATGATGCCGTCCGACGGCATCGATCTGCTTCTCCAGGTGCCTAACCGGAAGCCCACCGACTTGTCGGCGTTGATTTTGACCCCAGAAAACGACTCATATTTCTTTAGAATGGTGCCAACTGTCTCCACTTCGGCGACTGCCCTCCCGTGTCCCGGTTCAAGTAGGATACACCTACATTGTTCCAACCTCCGCAGCTGTGGCTCAAGAGCCAGTACGTACAGGATAGGTGACAGTGGACAGCTTTGACGGACCGAGCGAGCGATGCCGAACGGTTCCGATAGATGGGCGTTTACTGTAACCACCGAGCAGATGCCGCTATGCATTGCAGCGATACAGCCTCTGAAAACGGCTATGAAACCAAACGCTTCCAGGACGGCTTCCAAGTAACGATGGTCGACCCTATCGAAAACCTTGGATTGATTCAAATTGAATAGAGCTCCACTGAAGCCAGCTTTCGTCCCAGCCCTCTCTATGATGTATCGCATAAGGTAGATTGTCGTTCATAGACCTTTTCGGGTTCGCGCAAATGTGTGCTCCATCGACCAGACTACTGACGACAAGCACCAACTTTTCGCTAACACCTTGTCCAAAATTTTAGACTCTCTGTTTAGCAGAGTTATGGGCCGAACATTCCCTAAGACGTCTCCCTTGTAGGCGTCCTTTCTCAGCAGCGTTACCACACCCTGGCTAACAGTACTAGGAAGATTTCTGCCAAGAGGCTGCCAAACAATTCTGGCATAAACTCATAGAATTCATAGGGCAGACCATCAAAACCAGACGATTTGCGACTTGTACAAACGTTCATCGGCTTCCGTACTTCCGCGGCCGTTATCAGCTATTCACAGAACCTCGCGTCCACTGCCGAGAGCCGTACTAGGCCGTCTAGGTACGAACTAAAGTCCGCTCCCGTCGCCGACCCATCGCCCTCCCCAAACAGCCGCGCAAAGTGATGCTGGAAAGCCATTGTGGTTGCTCCATGTCCACACTGGTACATCTGGGAAATCCAGTCGATACTTGTCGGACATTTGGAAGTTTCTGAGCAGGTTTTCGCGGCTTTTGCACCCCTTCTTCTATGAACTAACCCCACACAGTCCTTCCGTGCGTCCAAAATACTGTTGCAGTCCCCCACTACTACTAAAGTGCGAAACGTTCCCAGGAATGTTTCTAAACGCCTGATGAAATCTGGCCTTCCCGCCCCTTTCATGACATAAACGGGCACCAGTGTAAAGGTGCCACCATCGCCGCCATTACTTCGAGATCTAAAGATTTTCGGAATATCACAGTTTTTCCACCTCCCGCCCACGACAGACCACGTGATGAGAATATCTTATAATCATCGAAAACGGGAGCTAGTGCTTGCGCATTAGAAATCCGTGTCTCGCTAATGCGGCCACATCTAATTCAAATGACCTGAGGTCGTTGAGCCAGTTCCCTTGCTTCAATGCTGACTACAAGCCACGCGTATTCACACACCCCACTGTGAAAACAGTCATATTTATCGAAGAAACAAAAGGGGGAAGTCACCTATCTTTGGGTTTTGAATAGGCAGGCTGATTCATTCCCGTCTTGAGTTGGTCCTTTAAACGGGCCTTCCAATACCCTTCTGCGCAAAATGTTTTTGAAAACTTCCACATCATGTGGGAAACGTTTCCTCAAAAGACAATATATTTGGGGTGTTTTTCCTATCAGAACCCTCCATTTGGCAATGGTGGGAGCATCAAGACCCTCAGCCGTTGTCAAAATTGTGTCTTTATTTTCTACGAGTTTCAACAACTCCTTGTTTTTCTCCCGTAGAACTGTGTAGTTCAGAGGCTCGTTCGATAGATGTTCTATCAGTTCCATCTCTTGAAATTGATATGTATTTTTTTGTTTGGATTTCCCCCACTGCTGATCCTGTTGTGTCTCTCGCTGTTGCTGAGAATCCTGTTTCAGTACTTGGTGTTGTTGTAGTTGATTTATCTCTTGTTGTTGTTGTTGTTGTTGTTGTTGTTGTTGTGGCTTTTACTGCTGCTGCTGTTGTTGCTGCTGTTGCTGCTACTGCTGCTGCTGGTGCTGTTGAGGTTGTTGGCTTGCAGACTTGGTTTCGAGATTCGATGCAGAGTTTTTAACGCTACTCAGTTTCGCGCTCACGAACCTTTGGTATCTAGGGTTTATATCCGTTTTTTCACCCACTCTCCCTCTTTTCGTTTTGGGTGGTCGCTCGACAACTACCTACTCCTGTGGTTTTGTCTCGTCTGATGCCACTTCTAAGTCTGAGGACTCGATAGGATTTCCGAAGGCCTTATTTCCTCTGTGCTCCTAAGTTTGATGTTGTGGTTGCCACTGCTTTCCTTTTTGGGATAGCAACGGATTTGGTATTGGAAATATTGGCCCAGCGTGTGGTTCCTTTCTCGACTTCTCCACAGTGGGGCAGAAAACTTAAATGACCGGTTTTGCCAAAGATATAACATCTGGGTTTCCTACCCTCCACTGCCACTCGCAACTGCTCAGACTCTCGGAAACAGAAAAAATACGGTATAGCATGGACTGTATCAGAAGAAACGAAAACCTGGAACTCCATTGACACTCCTGTTTTGTTTTGTTGGGGGCTTGATTTCAAGTTTATTACCCCCGTGCTCCTCTAGCATGGCCATTACTCTGGCTTGGTCGCTACGAGGAGAAACGTCTGAGACCCTAACCTTTGTCACACGACGTCCCATATATAATGAAAGCATCACAAACTGGCCGGAGAAGCAGGTCATTGTAGCGATTCTGCGCGCTTCCTCTTCGTTGGAGCAAACAATATGGTCCCATATTGCTTTCCGCAGCAGATATAAATTACGGGCGGCCACACTTTTAGACACTTTTATATTTAGGCTGGACTAGGGTATTGTGTTTTTTTCTCTTTGCAACTAATGCATTTGTAAAAAAAAAAAAAAAAAAAAAAAAAAAATAATAATAATAATAATAATAATAATAATAATAATAATAATAAGTGTGCCAAAGCAACGTTCACCAGAGGAAAGTTGCTGAAAAGTTCAGACATTAATCTTGATCATAGGAATGTG
>JAOPUL010003032.1:10204521-10216825 GCA_027564515.1 Octopus rubescens | reverse complement strand
AAAGTAGCATCAAATATAAATTTAGACATTAAAGAACACACAAAACATATTACTTCCTGTTTCGTTTATCTCTTGTTGAATAACTCCACGCACTTCTACAGTCTGATAAATCACAGAATTCTATTGCAATTGCTTGACACTCAGTTACTTTATAAATGTTATAATCAAATGTTGCTGGCGGTGCTTTGGGTTGAAACGCATAAAAGAATAAATGAATAAAAAAATAAAAGAATAAAACGGAGTTTTCTCTCATTACGCTTTATTTTATTTTATTTTATGTTTCGTTTCTTCATTACATTGCTCTTTAAGTCATATCCATTAAATAATATCTTGAAATATAATGTAATTTTTATATAACTTAGCCAGTTGTACTTTTGTAAGCATGTGGGATTCCTCTATTTGTGAAGGGACTTATGAATCAATTGTAAACCAGTATGACAACCAGTATTTGTTTGTAACATCTTCGTAACCTAGCGGTTTGGCCAAAGCAAACGATATAATAAGTACCAGGCTTTAAGGAAATAAGTACTGGGATCGATTCGTTCGGCTAAAAAATGTTCAAGGTTGTCCTCCAGGATGGCCACAGACTGAAAGAAGTAAAACAGTAAAAAAGTAGCCTGGAGTGGATGGCTGACTATATCGAATAAAATACTTTTTTGCATTTATTTTCTACCAATTTATGTTCCTATTCCAAATCCCTTTGAAGTCAACGTGCATTTCAGCATTTCCTGTTTTATAAAATGCATTTAATATCAACACCCACTGAATGAAGCGCTTGCCATGCCGTGGCTGCTGGTGCGCAGACATGTGCTGAGGCAACATCTCCAGCGCTTTCTTGATGGTGAGCAGTTGCGGTCACCGTTTGACAGACAGGATTTTCCCCAGCTCGTCTCTTTGACTGAGCTGAAGTACTGGATCAAGCGTAGACCGAGACGGGGGTCATGACACTTACAGTTCTATGTCAGTTGGGCAACTCGGTCGGTGGAATTTCCACTATAGAGGGTTAGTTGCGGGCAAGTCCGACGAAGTTCTTGGGGAGACTCTGGCCGATAACGAGAATGAGAGTTGGTTGGTCTGTTCCGGAGGATTTTCGGGCTACGGATAATTTCCTGGCTTGGCAGTGCCACGGGAGGGGGGTGCCGATTCGGGATAAACTCTACAGGCATGAAAGCGCCATTAGCCGGGCTCGCCCGAGATGCGCACAGAACGACGAAACTGTTCTGCCCGTTCTCGTGATGTGCCCGAGCATTGATGACTTGTGGGTTTATATCGAACACCTGGGGTCGAGTGTAGGTCCGATCCGGCTATCGGCTGAAGCAATCATGAGGATTGTCACGCCGCCTTCCTTTGGTCGGGAAGGGCAGGCAGTGTTTGTTTGTCTGGTGGCCTTATCGAAAGAGGTTGTGTGGTGGACCAGGTTGAAAGGGCTGAAGACAGACACTTTACTCTTTGGCAAAACTCTTATCAACATTTTCAAGTTTCACTTGAAAAGAAAATTGCCCCACATCTTGATTATTTCAATTTCGAGGTTTTTGTTTGTTATTTTTTTTTGGCAATATTCTAGTCAGAAGGAACTGCAATGTCTGTGAGTAAGCAGATGTTTTTTTTTTTTGAAATCCTTGATTATTATGCTTGGGCAATTGACATTTATTTCTTTATCTGTTCGGACAGGCATATCCCAGATGATTCTGGCCTGATCGTTGTCATTTACATTGTCTGGTACATGTTTATACCATTTCCTGTGAGTTTTTTTTTTTTATGTTGGCATATTCTCTAATTGGATATAACTACTTACACGGTCATGCCTGTATATATTTTCAGATTTGGCATGGTCCAGGCAGGTAGAGATGATGTGTTCAACTGCCTCATTGTGCTGATTGCTCATTCTGCATTTGGCGTTAGCAACTGTTTTCATTATTCTACTTTCATAATTGTTTGTGTCCAGGCATTGGTCTTGTACAGCTAGAATCGCTCCTTCCGTTTCAACTTTTAGTCCAGAGCTTTTGAGCCATTATTGGCTTTTTCTTAGACTCACTTCTTCTCTGTCGAGCCTTGCAGGGTGTTGGCCATGGAGTGATTTTTCTCTCCCTTTTTTTTCGTATGTTTTGTAGCTCTGTTTTCATGTTGTCTCTTTTGTCTCTTTGACAATTCCTGTTATGTTATCATCTGAGATCTGTGTATGAGTGTAGTTTGCTTCTGTTTTGTATTTTTTCGACTGTATAGAGAAAAGATACGTCTTTTTTTCATGTTGCTTTATTACATATAGTAATCTTCCTTCCTCACATTGTTTCTGAGTACTTTTCTAGTCCTACTGTTGTTATTTTATAGTAGTTCTCTATCTATGTCAGACCGAGGCCTCCTTCTGACCGGAATAGCTATATTCTGTCTATATCTGCTTTGGGGTGGTGCCTTCGATATGCTGTTAATAGTTATATGGTTTTTTCTATCGAAGTTTCTCAATTCACTTATGTTCCAATTTATTATGTTGAAACTGTAATTACGGCTAGCGGGTTTATCCTTATTATCTTAATTTTAGTTTTGAGTTCAGTGTTTAATATTCGTCTAAGTCTTCTGTAGTATACTCTCCTTATTTTCTCCTTTATTTTTGTGTGTTGTATTTTAGCTGTTTCGCCTATTCCTAGATATTTGTGCTCTTATACACTGAACTAATACAATGAATTTTCTCTATATCGAGTGCAGTGTTTTCAGTGCTGATTAATTTGCCTCTTCTCAGTGTCATTTGGCCCATCCGTCCAGCCCCATGCTCATCCCAATGTCCTTGCTGAAACTATTGACAATTTTTAGAAGGTTTTTCTGTTCTGTGGTATTTCTAGTGAAAAAGTTTAAGTCATCCACGTATAGGAGATGGTTTGTTGTTTGTCCATAGAATATGTAACCCATGGTGGTTTCATTTAACAAGTGTGTTAACGAGGTCAGAACATGGCAGGAAAGCAGGGGTGACATCGAGAAAGTTTTCTTGAGAAAGTCGTTAAGAAAGTCCTCTTCATAGGGAAGGTTTCTATGACTTGTGCTTCATTTTTTAGTGTTATACTGGTTTTCCAGTTTGCCATTGCATGGTTAATATATTATTTTAGTAGTGTTGGAGCTACTTTATTTGTGTGGAGAGATTCCAGTATCCATGAGTGTGGAACGCTCTCGAATATTTTTTGATAATCAATATAAGCCATGTTGAGGTTTGTCTTTCTATTCTTACAGTCCCCTATATGGCTCGATATTGCATAAGTTGCTCCTTACCTCCATACATCCCTCTCCGGCACACCTTTCGTTCCTCTGGTCAAATATTATTTTCCAGATTTATTTTAAGCCAGTTGTAGATGACTGATACGAGGGTTTTGTAGGTAGTTGACAGGCATGGTATTGGCCTATAATTTTGTGGGTGTATGGTGACTTTGTTTTGGGGAATTAGGGTGGTTTGTCCTTCCATCATCCAGTTTGGTGTTGATTCTGACTTGCTTATTATTGAATTAAATACTGCCGCCATGTGAGTGTGTGTAGAGGTGAGGTGTTTCAGCCATAAGTTGGGGATCTTGTCTATCCCTGGAGTTGTCCAGTTACTGGTAATCTTCAGTGTGTTCGTGATATCTTGGTTTATGATGGTGGGCCATATCTGTAGCGTTATTTTACTCTTCCGTTCCTTTTCCCTGTTTATCCACTGAGCATTTTTTGTGTTTATTTTAAATTCTCTATTTTTTTAAAGAAGCGTACGCGTTTTTCGTACCTTTGTATGCAGCATGTTCTTGCTTCTATGCCCTGTTTATTTTTTTCTTTTACCTCGTATCTTCTTTATATGTTATGTTGTATAAGTTTTGTTATATAGGTCTTTTATTTTTCATGTTTGATCCCTCTTTATCTAATTCACAGAGCCGGGATAAGTCTTTCTTCTGTTTATTTAATTTTATTCATTATGCTCTGTTTCCATTTTGGTGTTTGAAGTTTGGCTGTTTTTTTTATTTCATTTTATTCAGTAGGGCCAGGTCCAGTTTCGTTGGATATCACTACAGCTGCTGAGTAAATCAGGTCATTTAGTTTGTTGATATCTAGGGTATCTTTTCATGTGGTCAATATTTCTGGCAGCGCTCTGAGGTATCTATCTATCCTTTCACAGAATTGTTTATATTTTTTTGTAGACTAGGGAGACGTCTACGTTGACTCATATTTATCGATTTTGTAATGTTTTCTTCTTCTATTTTTGTTCTTTCTTCAGTCGGTTCGTCCCCATCATCGATTATAACTGGTCTGTCTTGGTGTGTGTTATTTTATTTGTTGCTGTTTTGTGTTTGAGCATTTACTTGTCTATGTGTGTTGTTGATTTACTTATTATTATTATTATTTCATTGCCAGTTGTTTACCATTTACCATTTCTCATTGTTTGTATTTCTATATGTGTGTATTAAATATGGGTATTCTCTAAAGCAGTAGCCTTTTATTCACATTAGCATTAAACTCTCACTTCAACATCAGAAGGAAATATTAAACACACACACGCACACACATCTCTTTTCAAATCCTTCGTCTGCAGTCCCTTAGATATATTGAGATATAACTATATTTTAAGTGTATATTTTTTCCAATAATTTATTATTAATAAGATCCAGATTTTAGTGTTGAAATATTTATATTTCTCGCACGCTAAATGTCAATAATGTTTTATGAATGGCAGTCCCTGAAATGCAAACATTAGGTAACTAGCATATATTTTATCGACCTCTGAGGGATAAAAAGTAAATTTGACTGTAGTCGGCTATGAAGCAAAAAGGTTAAAGGATATAAGTCAATATTGTAAGATAGTTATTCCACCTTGAACCAATTCAACGATATCATTACCATATTATTATTGGGATATAGGCAAATATTTCTGGTAAGCATCCAACATATTTTATAGTTTTATGAGTACCATATTCGTTGATTTCAAAAAGTTATAAATATTACGTATAGCATGCAATATTTTGTTGCGGATTAACAGGTAGTATTATATTTCCTAATAGCAGCATTAAGTTGAACAGTTCCTATGAAAATCCTATCGTAAGCAGTCACTAATTACAATATTAGAAATTAAGAATAGACATCTGATTCTGAAATTCAATGGATGTTATATTCCTTATTGCTATCACAGACAAGTTATTAAGCCTAAATAAAATACAGTCACAAACACATTAACCTCGTTGCAACTTTTATTCTCAACAACATCATATTTATATGTTACTCCTTGAACTGGAAAATGCTTTCCTCAATATTCCCTTCTAGACTAAACTGTCCATGCATCTATGATTTTCCTACCATGAGTTACCTAATACAGCATAAGAAAGTAACTTTAAATTATTAGTATTTTGATTAATAGGAAAACAAGTTCTGGTTTGCTCCTTAATACATAAAATGGTGGGGGTAACTTTTTACAAAGTTTTTCATAAACATAAGTTTTCATCTATTTGATGTCGAATTGGTGCAAATATTCTAATCAAATCAGAAGATCTAGATTCTGTTGTTTTTTGTACGTTTTTTTTTAAATTTTTTTTTTTGTTTTTTTTGTTTTTGGTAATTTTCTCTGCCCAACATTTTACTTCTCAAAATATTTCAACTATTGTTCAAATGCATCATATTCGTAAAGTTATTTCTCGAAAGACGATTACTGTAATTTCAACTCACAGACATTTTTTAAGTTTCTTGTAATATGCCATGTATTCATATATGCACGGGGCAAACCAAACATAATAGAAAAACACAAAACGTTAATATTTTCCAAAAGGTATTAGTCTGACAACTGATTTTTAAATTGATTATAACTTAATACTATTAAGAAACGAGTAAATAACACATCTTCCTCCGAATATTTTGTTCTTGCCTGCATCACAGAAATTCGAAGGAGTAACACATAACCTTTGTAAAACAGTTTAATATGGTATTTCCTTTAAACTTCTCTCTGCCGTCGGCACGTGATAATGTAGCGAAGCAAAGAAACTTGAATACAGTATTGACAACTCTGAAACATATGTGAATTCTAAGATATAAACCTAAATCAAATTTAAATGTCTCTTAACGAAGTTTATAAAATACCACCCCAAAAATATAAAGACAAAAAACAAATTCATGTCAAAAGTGTTTTGGGTTTTTTTCATATTTCTCCATGCAAATGTGATAAATAGATTAAGGTCATCTGGTAGTAATGTTATTTCAAATTCATCGCCAGAGCGATGCATAAATATCATTGTTTCAAAAGTAATAAAGCAGATAAAAGGAAAACAAAACTGCGGTTCCTTGTTTCATTCAGACTGCAGTGAATTTTATAGCGTAGATGCTTCTTATAATAGCTACTTTCTGAATGATGGCAGTGTTGCAGTTTTTGATGGCGCGTGAAAATGTTTTAATGATATTTCTATATCAGTAAACATTTTGTTAAACACAAACTTAACCCTCTTGTACATTGTCATTACTGGAATTCCTTGAAGAAAGACATATAGCAGAAATATTTCCAGGTCTTTTACAGGTTTATACCATATCAAAGATATAAATAAAAGTAAACAATGTTTTATATTTTTGGTGGAAGTCAACTCCTTGCAATTGATGCCGCAACTATATCTGTCTGCTCCAACATAGTAATTATTTGCCCTTATTGTTGTTTCTTTTCAAACGTTTAATAGTTCCTCTCTTCACAACAAGGAAGATTATTAATGACTCCTCTGCGGCTCCTACTGCGGCTTCTTATTATCAGAAACCACCTGGCCATAGATTGGGGATTATTCGATGTCCTACAATATGATATGTTTTATCCATTAGAGAGAATCAATTTGAAATATATGCACACAGTTACATTGCATCTAACCGAATAAAGAGATAAATTCATTCGCATCCAAGAAGGACTTCAGGCTTTAAGGATCCTCAGATTATGTGTGGAACAATAACGTTTCGCAAATGTTCTAATACATCTCCTGATTTACCGGTCTCTTAGCAAAAGACAAGAGGGAGAGAAGACCGTAATCTATATTATCACGCGTCTCCAAATATCACAAACACAGTTGCAAACTAGAACCTTGTCAGCAAAAAGTGACTTAGAATGAGCAAGTTAATGTAAGTGCCGCGTTTGCTAACTTTCTCACTAATACGGAATGAAATTCCGTTTCATGAAATTATTTATTTTTAAATTGTTTACAGACATTCATTCCTAAATGTATAGTTTTCCATTGCATCAACACCAGCGTTATAATTTAAATACTTTTATTATCTCCTTTTAATATAGCTAAATGTACTTTCTGTAGTCACTGAGTGGAATAAGAAAAAAGGCGATAGACCTGATATAACATGTGGGAAATAAAAAAATTATTTTATCTTTCAAATTTAGATTTATCTTATTCATTTCAAGTTTGAAATGTTTAAGGTGAGAGATAACAAGCTTGACATTTAAAGAAACAGCGATTTTTGTTTTTCATCAATAAAATATCATAGCAGCAGAGATGTAGAATGTGCCAAATGTGTAGTGATGACAAACATTTTCTGAATAGGTGTATCGAATATTTAGCATTAGATAATTTGGTTTCGTTGAAGAAAAGTAGAATTCCATTATTGATTGAAAAAACAATATAAACTGTGCAAATGTGGTGAGAGTTTAAACTCTTGGGTATCGTTCATAGATCCGAGACATTTGATTCATAAAATTATACATTTCAGAAAGTGTTGCTTGCTAAAAATCAGCGATAGATATATTTCAAATACAACACAAGTAAAATAAATATTACACCTTAATGTTAAAGCTGCTCTTATCGCTTATTAAACCTATTACATTAAAATGTTGGTACACACTTTTTTCTTTACCAAGTCGAGAGAATTTGAGAGAAATATAATATCGAGCTTACGTTTATTTTGTGCAATTCATGAAAGTTGGGCGCCTATGGACATTCTAACTTTATGAACAATAAGATGGGGGATTATTGTTTAGTTAGTAATACATCTTCTTTAGCACTCTACTTACCTTTATAACTTCTATCACATAGCCGATCAATACAGATATAATCCGATGTTTTGTAATACAAACTTTGATAACGTTTTATTGAACCGACTTTTAAAGTGTTAACTAGAAACACGTCTAATAAAATTTAATTCATTCGCTACCTAATTTATCAATATAAACAAGTGTTTTTTCGACACGCGGTATCATTCATCATTGTCATAAGTATTAAAGGGAGATTGAAATTGAACAAAAGAATGATGGTATAAGCGTTCAGTAATTTGTATTCACAAGACAGCATTGCTATATCATTTTAGTTTATATCTACCTTATAGCTCAAAACACAAAGTAATCATATTTGAAAATATTGACGAAAGATGCAGTAACGCAGCAGTTATAATTTTCCTGAATTTCATTGTTTTAGGAATTCACGATATGCATGTTAGAGCAATTATTTTCAGATATTTATATTTTCAAAGTGGGATTCCTTTCCTCCACCGGAGGCCTTTTTAACGATGAGTGCATATACATTTGAGTTAGCTTCTCGTCTGTGGTATTTAAGTTACTCTCACCTTGTATTAATGCCGATCAAAATATAGGACACCTATACATCTTACCTCCATGTGTTCGAGCCATATAAATGTCATTGTAGACATAGTATCGACAAAGTTTGACTGCAATTGCCTTCGTGACAGGATGAGTGAGGACCAAGACTGCATTCGAACAAAAACCAGGGTTAAAGTAGCAATATCTGTCCTAGACACCGCTTTCACATTTCTTTCATTTGACAATCTAATTAGGTCACCTGCTTTTGACAGTATAAGAATAAAAATGTCGGAAATGAAAGTAATTGGGTGCGGTGAAATTGTCGGCAATGAGGGATAAACAATATAACTGCATTGGCCTACCTAAATTCTTTTTCACAAATATGTAAGTTGAATCCGGTTGTATGAATATAGTTTTTTGATTAATAATAATGGTTTCTGATTCAGGCACAAGGCCAGCCATTTTGGGGGAGGGGGTTAGTCGATTACATCGACCCCAAGTGTTAAACTGGTACTTATTTTATCGACCCCGGAAGGATGAAAGGCAAAGTCGACCCCGGCGGAATTGGAACTCAGAACGTTAAAGCCGGAAGAAATGTCGCTAAACATTTTTCCCGCCTCGCTAACGATTCTACCAGCTCATCAAAAATGTAAACTCATTGTGAATAATAATCTTCTCACATTGGCCATACTGATTTGTGTCTGATCACCAAGATAGCGTAGAACTTAGGTAATATTTAGACGGTTAAAAGCTAGTGAAACCTATGCGCTATAAGCGCTACAATTACAATTCACATACATGGTAAGGTGGTTAAGAATTTAGCATTCTGATTATATAGACCAACGTCGATAATAATGGGCTGTACATTGCACAAGGGCGTTGATTTTATGTGTTCAAGTGCCCATGACGAATATAAAGAATGCGGGTAACGCTTGGTTTACGGCAGTAGTTTAGGATGCCTTTCTAACACATGTATACTGTTATATATATACATACAATCACACACATACAAGCGCGTGCGTATATGTGTGTGTGTGTGTGTGTGTGTGTATGCTTGTGCGTGCATATGCGTGCATCTTCGTGCATCTGCGTGTGTGCGCGTGCATCTATGTGTGTGTATCGCTCTTGTGCTGTGTGCTGATACTAACACTGTCACTTTTATTATAAGATATCGAACAACATGTAACATGTCTAATATCTGACAATTTCTTGCACCATCAAATAACGCCATTGCTCTGGTTAGAGACCTACTATATGTGGTCTGTTTACTCACACTGAGAACAACGTGCAGATATTAATTGACTATTTCACTGCAGTGAAATAGTCAATGATAATAATTTAGTTGTGACGCATCCACTTAAATCTGGCAATATTAACGTGTGCAATTGATAATCATGGATATGTTTCTATAACTTGGCAGTACTTTCTCCCGGTCAGCACACCGGATGAAGAACTACTAATGTATACGGGATGTTGAAACATGCACTTTGTTACAACTGAACATCAAAAAACGCCAAAATAATGATAATAAATGGAGTGTACCGGGTTGCTTTGTGCGCTTCCAGCAGAGCTATACAGACGTTATACATGGAGAACACATCACAGATATGTTCAACGTCGCGAAACGATTTCACCAGCAATTCTTGCGTCGCATTATGCAAATCTCTTGGAAAACACTTTTGCGAGATACAGAAGCTGAACAACACATTCATTTGTAAAGTTTGGAGTCTATGATACTGACAGAATGGCTTAGATGATCTGGTCACGTAATGCGATGTACCAGCTATAAGGAATGTGTTTAAAATGTAAATTGGTATATCCAATAATGTTACACCGCTACATTTAGTGGGTATATAAACAATGAGATCGTGGATGGTTAATGGGTTGGATGTGGTGATGATGGAGGAACGATAATTCTGAAATATGGCATATGCACCTGTTATTTTTTCCATCCTCGTTCGCTTTGTTTACTTTCAATGTATTCGTATACGAAACGTCGTAACTATTCAGTGCTGGCTATAATTTTTCCAGAATAAATGTAGAGATAACATAAATGTGATATATATATAGCAATCATTGAATCATTTAAAGAATTGATATTGGCAGTTTAAATATGTGGTCTTATGCCAATGGTTACTGGACAATTTGGATACGTGACCAACTGCCTCATTACTAATATTGGTTTAAAATGTTGGCACAATGCCAGCAATGTTGTAACAGGGAGTAAGTCGATTACATCGACCTAGGCGCGGAGCTGGTTCTTACGTTATGGACCCGAAAGGATGAAAGGCAATGTCGACCCCTGCCGAATTTGAACTAAAAACGTACAGACGGATGAAATACCATTTAGCATTTTGTCCTGCTAAGGATTCGTCCAGATCACCACCTTACATTGAGGTCCACACACGTCTTCTATCTGTGTTGCAATTCTTGGATCCCATTGATAAAGAAGCTTTCTTCCTGTTGCTAAAAAAGTCATCAACTGCTGATATGACGTCACATCACTGCGATACTGGTTCCCATTCAATTGTTTTGTCATGCCGGGGAACAGATGATAGTCAGATGGAGCGAAATAAGGAAAATAGGGACGGTGATTAACAAGTTGAAAGCCACATTCATGCACAGCGGCCAGTGAATCCAAGGACTTGTTTACTGCAGCATTTTTCTGATGAAACAAGAACACTTTCGTCAGTTGTTTCGGAGCACTTCGCCTTGATTGCCTTTCGTAACTGCCACAGCATGTTGACATAGTACTCTCGTGGCTCTTTTGAAGATAGTCAATAAACACAAAGCCTTTCGCATCCAAAAACACTGAGCCTTGGCATACTTCGGAGTAGGTGAGGTGAAGTTTTTCTACTGCATGGGTTGTCGCTTCATCTCCGACTAAAAGTGATGAAGCTAACATTCATCCTGGCTTAGCAAACGTTCAAGTAAACCAGCTGGATCTGCCTCAAAAATTGTTAGATATTACTGTGATGCGATTAGCCTGGTGCGCGTTCGGTCAGATGTCAAAAGATGTAGCAGCCAACCTGCAGAAACCTTCACCAGGCTAAGTTCGTTGTGATTAATATTCTCAACTCTCTCATGGGTTATGCGAATAGCGTTTACTGTTTGATTTATAGTCAATCGACTCTCGTCAATCACCATGTGGTGAAAACGATAAAAGTTTACTTCGGTGGTGGCAGTTACAGGACGACCAGATCTCGGGTTATCTTCAAGAAGTTCCTTCCCTTCCTAAGTTCAGCTGCCCACTTTTGCACTGTTGATAAATCTGGAGCATCATCCCGTAATATAGCAATTATGTCACCATGAATGTCCATGGGAACTAAACTCTTTTTCTGCAGAGACTTAATAACAGCACGATACCAAATTTTGTCGATTTTCAAGAGACGTCGCTACTAGTTAACATTGAAGTTTTCTTTGAATGGTCAGATGTCTCAGATATCCGTTTAACTAAGAGAAAACAATGCAGCTATTATTAAGAGGCGTTGACATTAATGTATACAAGATTTCACAGCTCTAGCATCACTCCTTGAAAGTCAAACTATGAACTTTTTAGCCCACCCTCATATCTATAGTCGCAGGCGTGGCTATGTGGTTATATACATACATACTACACACACGCACACACGCACACACGCACACACGCGCGCGCGCATGTATATATATATGTGAAGGCGCGTGGCTGAGTGGTTAGAGAATTGGATTCACAATCGTGAGGTTATGAGTTCGATTCCCTGACCGGGCGATGCGTTATGTCCTTGAGCAAGACACTTTATTTCACGTTGCTCCTTCTACCTG
>JAOPUL010003032.1:9845490-9856671 GCA_027564515.1 Octopus rubescens | reverse complement strand
GATAGATAGATAGATAGATAGATAGATAGATAGATAGATAGATAGATAGATAGATAGATAGATAGATAGATAGATCCCTGCACGTGTGGTGTTTTGTGCGTGTGCGCGAGGACATGTGGAGGCGGTTAGCAATTTCTCAGACATTTATTAACTGAGGAATTTCTGAAGTAATCACGCTATTGATTCTACATCCCACCAAATATGTATGTTATGTGCTCTAAATATGGTATACAGCTTGTTGTTCACTTAATATAATTCCACAGTCACACTCTTTATACATTGTTTAAAAATGTTTTTATTTTCCACTCTTTTATTTGACTAAAAATATGTTTAATAAATAGTTGATAGACTCGATATGAAAATAGTGTAGTAATTACTATAGCATAGCGCTGAGACTACCATCCCCAGTTTTCTCTCTTTGTTGTGGGTATTTTCAATTCATATATTCTGTTAATACTTTTAGGGAAAGTATGAAAGTACAGATACTTAATTTTCTCTTCCTCTAAAACCTGGTACATTAAAAAATCATTAGTTGGTGATAGATTAGACTACTGGCTCAACAGTCATGAGTTGAAATCTATTGTGTATGGTACTATTCTATATTGCACTTCTTTAAATGTTTGCGAGAAATATATACAAGTTTTGTTATACTTGGGGATGGTCATATTTTTCTAATTAAACACACGCACTATATATTTGGGCTTCACTTCAGCTTTATTATTACTAGTTTAGTTTCTTTGTCAAAGTTATTTCGTCACACATCCTGTGACCTCTTCAGCGACTCTCTATCTCATGTGCCTCATTTTGTTCTGCTTATTCCATTTTTATAACAAGCAGAACCAGAGAAGACACGTGGGATAGAGAGTTGTTGAAGAGGTCACAGGATGTGTGACGAAATAACTTTGACAAAGAAATTAAAATAATAATGATAAAGCTGAAATGGAGACAAAATATATAGTGCGTGTGTTTGATTGGCAAAATATGACCATCCCCAAGTATAACAATATTTGTTTCAACCCACGATTTTAGATCAATAATCTTGCAAAACAAATACATAAACGTAGATACAAGTTGTTCTCTGGGAAAACTATCTGCGATAGATTAGGATCTTCTCTATCGGAAGGTTCAGCTCTCATAAAAGTGGCCGGCCTATGAATATCCGTAGTTCATAAAAGCAGGAACTGTTAGTAAATTTTGGGACTTGTATTTATATAGGAAAATATTGTGGAATATTTCAGAAACTAAAGACAGAGCCACACTGAGTCTTGACATGTTTTAACTTCAGATCTTTCATGTATCAGTTATCGAAATCTTATTAATAAAGGAAGATCTAAAAAGATCCCGAGCTTTAGCTCGATCCTCTAACCACTGTTGTTGTTGTTGTTGTTGCTGCTGCTGCTGCTGCTGCTGCTGTCGTCATCTTTCTCACTCTTCTCTTTCTTCTTTTACCTCTTCGTCTTTAGTACCAGATTGGCCTTAATCAAGCAGATCTAATACATTTTTGGATTCAGCATGTATATCTATGTCTACATTGGTTTCAAATCTTGGCACAAAGCCAGTAATTTTAGGGGAGAGGGTTAGTCGAGTACGTCAATCCCAATACTCAACTGGTACTTAATTTATCGACCCCGAAAGGATGAAAGGCAAAGTCGACCTCGGCGGGAATTTGAACTCAGAACGCAAAGACGGACAAAATGCTGCTAAGCATTATGCCCGGCGTGCTAACAATTCTGTCAGCTTGCCGCCTTATCTATGGCTACATTATCTAATGTATATCGCCCATCGTGTTTTTTTAAATACAATAGAATGTGAATTGAGGGAAATTATGATGCTGTTTCTAGGAAAACGAACGAACACGTAGAGGTTCTCTCATGAGCTTAAATTAAACTATTTGAAATGACCAGGCGAATTTCTGTTCAAGATATAATCACAAATGCAGATGACAATGTTTTATACTTGCAAACTTTTCGAAGCTGATATCTATTGAGGAGGACTGAAGAAAGATTCAATTATTTGGTACGTGAGTGTGGTAGGTGAGTGTAACATTCGTTAAAATTGGATTCTTATCTCAAAAGTACCAAAATAATTTAGCATCATGCAGAGAACATTGTATCAAGCGTTGTACTGTATACTGCTAACAATTGACTCTCAGATATAAGAATTTCGTTTCACTGGCACCATTAATGCTTTTGGGTGAAGCATGAAAGTGACACAATCTCATACTCCATTCCTGTAATCCCTTATTAATTAAAGTCATCTTTGTCGTCATCATCATCATCATTGCCTCTCATCCTCCATCATCATCACCACAACTATCACCAAGAACAGCGATCATAATGTTCGATCAACATCTCCAACACCGACATTCTTCCGGTCTTCATGTGTGGAACCTAGTTATTCACATCACCTGTTCCTTTTATTATATTTCCTATTACCATTGTGTGATAGTGGTGATATTGTTGTTGTGGTCATCGGCACGTCATGGTCGTCATTCCCTGCCATGACAAGAGGGGTTCTTTTTTTTCTTTCCTTTTTTAACGTTCTCCAAAGACTTCAATTACTATCATGTTTTGAGAGCAGTGGATAGCAGAAACGTTAAAGCGTCGGACAAAATGTATTGCAATATTTCTTCCAGCAGTTTACGTTCTGAGTTCAAATTCTACCTTGGTCAATTATGTCTTTCATTCTTCCAGGGTTAATAACATACAGGTGTCGATTTACACGACAAACCACCACCCATCTCAAATTGGTGGCCGTCTTCTTATAATAAAATAACGTTATTACCACGTTGTTACTGAATAAAAATGGTTCTAATTCACAAGATAGCCATAATTAAAGAACCCAGTGATGCATTACCCATACCAGAGAATTCTTAATGGTTTTTTTTTGGGGGGGGGGGGGTTAACATGTTATTTTTGTGTCTTGTCCATAGACAAATGAAAGATATTGCGTCTGAAACAACGATAGCAACAAGAACATATGGGATTGCTCCCGCAACAGGACATGAACTACAAATAAGAAAAAAGAGAAAAAACACATTTAAACAAGCAAAAAAGAAAACGATATTCCTCTATTCTTGTGTTGTACCAAAAAAAAAATAATCCAGAAGACAAAAAGAAAATTTGTATATTTCTGCTTATGAAAAGACGGAAGCGGATTAGATGCCTCACGTTATGTAGAACAGCAAACCCTCCAGGATTTATCGGATGAAGTTTTCTTAATTGAACAAAAGAAAACCCAAAAGCTATGGTACTGAGCAACCAAAATACAGGCTGAAATTGTCAGACATAATTCTGACTACACATTCGTGCCCCGGAACCTGGGTAAGAGAAACACGAGAGTCGCACTGAGTCAGTGGGACGAAGTAGACGAATAGCTATAAGTGATTTTTGTGTCATGATAAGGGAGAGTAATGAAAGCAGGATTAGATAAAGATGGCCTGTGCTGAGAAGCCGTCGAAATGGATATGCAAGTCTTGATGATGCTGGAAGGATACAGAGCAACACAGGAAGTGTGCCCAGTAGAAGGCACCGAGACGAAGTGCATGAGATTGAGGATACCGGGAAGAAAGCATAATTGTTATAATTGTCAGAGTAAAATACACTTTAGAGCTGAATGCCCTGAAGAACTGAGAAGGTTAAGCAAAAACAAGGAAAACAAAAGTAATGAAAATCAAAAGCAATAACAAAAGAACATCAAACCCAGTCTTTTTAGAGAATCTTCAAACAAAAATCGGGAAGTAGCAAAAGAAATATCTTTAATCCCAATATCACAAGCAGAACCAACATGTAGTATCGCACATTCTACCATGCGATGAAGAAGAATTAATTACGGGTGAAAATTCCCAAAAGCTCGTTGAAAATACAAATGGAACACAGTGAAAATGTCACACACACACACACACACACACACACACACACACATACACACACACACACACACAAACACACACACAAATTTCTCAACATAAAATATGTAAAACATATGAGAAGGAACCGTTACTTCTAACCGACAACAAAATCCATCCTCAGGAAAATACGTAGAGTAGAACATGAAGAGAACAAAGATGACCAAAGATTCGCCGTTCTGCGAGAATAAAAGAAGCAGTTCCATCCATCTATTTTATACGCCTGCTATTCCTGGTTAGGTCGTGGGGATAGAGACCTCAAGCACCTCTTCCGTAGAAACCTATCAGAAGCAACCGACATTACACCTTCCTGCTATATTCCTAAGCGTGACCAACTGAAACTGGATATTATTCAAGCATCTCGTTCTTGGTCTAGCCACTAGTTCTGTTGAATTCGTGATCTCACAATGCATATGATCGCGAATACAAGTGGCCGGAAAAAAGTTCTTCTGAAGGATCTCTAGAGTAACGTTACTCGATAAGGTGCGTAGCTTGGAGATCAGTGAGTCTTCACTGATCTCCAAGCTACGCATCCTATCTCCACTTGTCTACAGGCCTCAGTGATGTTCCACTAACATACTGAGTGCACTGGGTACGCTTCCTTAAGAAGACCGATGTTTGTGTTCACAACACAAATTCTCATCCCTGCCTTGCAGCAGTCGGCAGCGAAACCATTTTGTGTAAGATGGAGATCACTTTCTCATGAGCCAAATAGCACCATGTCGACTGCAAATATCAGCCGACTGATCCTACACCCATAGATTGTGATACCACTTCAGCAACGGCAGCATATGTCAACCCAGTTCGTAAAAATCACGAAAATGGATAGGTGACAATATGCACTCCTGTCGAACTTATAATGACACCTAAAGCAATTAGGTTCAGAGTAAAAACAGTATGCAAAATATAGAGCGCTAGGAAAACTAAATTTATGACAGTAAATCGAACTTAAAAAACAGTACCCTCAAAATGTTGGATTAAATTAATGTTAAGCTATAGCTCACATAGAGGTTCTTGCCTTCTATTATAGTTCTATCCACATCAAGAAATATAAATCGACTTCAGTACTTAACGGGTATTTTATTTTATCGACACTGGAAAGATGAAAGTTAAACTTGACAGGATTTGAACTGTAACTAAATAATGCCAATTTATTTATTGACATTTTATATCGATTATACCAATTTGAATTGACACGCTTCTATCAAATGGATATAATTAAATAACATAATTTTCATCTTGACATCACATGCGCCATTATTCATATTCTTGAATTTGATACTCGTGTATTTATTTAAATTGTCAGAGTTAGACGTACAGTATCCGAGAAAGAGAAATATCACTCTTAGCAGTATATATTTATTTATTTAGTTAATTAGTTAGTTATCATTTATTTGTTTCAGTCATTAGACTGTGGCTATGCTAGGGCACCGCCTTGAAGAATTTTTAGTCGAATGAATCGACCACAGTACTTATTTTTGTATTTGTTAAGCCTAGTACTTATCATATCGGTTCCATTTTGCCGAAACGCTAGTGTTACGGGGACGTAAACACACCAACACCGGTTGTCGAGCGGTGGTGTGGGAAAACAAAGACATAGCTTGGAGAGATGGTAGGTCTGGAGCAAAGAACGCCCCAGGATTCTTGACTGTCGTATTACTGGCCAGTGAATTTGCAGAACCTTTACTCGTTGGATCTGCTCCATCAAGGGAGAAGCTGACCTCCTTTTTGTGTTTTTGACGGTCCGAATCTGGAGAACTGTCAGACTTGCGTCGAGCATCTTCATGCATCTTTGCAGGATAGCGGCGCCGATTTTGGTCTACTTTTTTTATTATACATATTGTAATGACTATGCATGTGGCTAGGACAACTGTCACAGCAGCAAGGACAATGACTATTGTCAAATTTCTTTCGCCGTCGGGAGTACCATTTCCATAAGGAAGCTCTGTACTGTTACTCAAAATCATCATTACTATTAGAATAGCAGATGTACTTTTTGCTGGTTTCCCATGATCTTTAACAATTATTGGTAATTTATACGATTTGCTGAATATTTTTATATTACTGTCTTTAATAAGCATTATTTCCCCAGAAGTATGGTTAATTCTGAAAAGACCAGCAGTTTCATGAGTACTTTTGAGGAAATAGGATAACATTGCATTTTCCCCCTCATCATCATCTAGAGCTATCACTCGTGAAATAGGTCGGTCAACTGGAGTCATATCGTAAATCACTGAAATGGTATTGTTGGTATCAGATGGGTAAATAATATAGGGATAGTTGTCATTGACATCATCAACAATTACAGTGACATTTGTTGAGGAACTCAATGGTTTTTTGCCATGGTCAGCGGCAACAACTAGAAAGTCATATCTCTGACCTTTCATGCGGCTTAATCTGGCTTTAGTCTTTAAAACACCATCAGTGACCATAAAAAGTTGAGGAGCTTCATAGTTCTTTGAAATCCAATACCTAATCCGACCATTCTCTCCGTGATCTAAATCTTGAGCATCAACTCTCCCAATAAACGTAAATGGTTCTTGATCTTCTTTCACGTGAAATTTGTAATACCCTCTTTTGAACTGTGGTGCTTCATCGTTAATATCTAGAATATTTAAGTGAACAGTGGCAGTTCCTGTAAGAGGAGGTCTACCGGAATCTATTGCTAAAACTCTGAATTTAATCTCTGAATTTTGTTCTCTATCGAATTGTTTATTCGCAGTTATAACACCAGTCCGAGAGTCAATGTTAAAATAAGAGTGAGCATCGTGATGAAGTTCGTAATGTATCTCTGAATTGATTCCAGTATCGTTATCCTTGGCAGTGACTTTCGTTACATAATCATGAAAATTATTGTTCTCTGTAATTGGAGTTTTGATCAAAGTTTGTTCAAATACTGGTGGATTGTCATTTTTATCTGCGACAATGACTAAAAAACTTTTCTCACTGTGAAGCTGTGGGGTACCATGGTCATGACATCGGATGCTCACATTGTGAACGGAGGTCTTTTCAAAGTCTAGAGGTTTTGCAACAACAACTTTATAGGTTTTCATAGAAAATATCTGCAGACTGAAATGGTGATCATTGACTGAGCAACTGACATTTCCATTTTGGTCTTGATCTCGATCGTTAATTGATACGTGGGCAATAAACTTACCCTTGGATGCAGACTCAGACACATTAGCCGCATAACCAAGTGACAGGAGATTGATAATTATTTCGGGTTTATTATCATTCACATCAACTACATAGACATTGACTGAAGCAGTTGATGACTGGACGATAGCACCGTGATCATAGGCTATGACATTGAAGGAATATTTAGGTCTATCTTCATAATCAACTCTACTAATTAAATGAACTTCCCCTGTTGTTTCATTAACATCAAAAATTTCTTTAATTTTCGAAGATGTTCTGTGATGAAGTTTATATCCTACTTGTCCATTTGGACCCGAATCTAAGTCTTCAGCATGTAATGTAAGAATTGTCGATAATATGGAGCGATTTTCATGTATATAAACATTATAGGCTTTTTTATCAAACTTAGGGGCATTATCATTAGCATCAAGTACAGTTATATTTACAACTACGTTACCACTTCTTTGAGGAGCACCATTATCTTTGGCTACAATAACTAACTGGTAAAAGTCCTGTTCTTCATGGTCTAATTTCTGTTTCAGTTGCAAGCCATCTAAAAAGCCATTCTCTTCAAGTAATGTAAATTTATCTCGATCATTTAAGAGTCTATAAAATTTGATGGAATTGTCGATTCCTGTATCTAAGTCATAGGCGTCCTCGATTGGGAATTTCGTATTAATAGGAGTCGATTCACTGATTTCAAGTGCAATTTCATCTTTATCAAATAATGGGGCATTATCATTTATGTCATCGATATTTATTTTTATATTCATCATATCAAGAAAACGTGGATCGGATGAAGACTGTACAGCGACACTGACAGTTACAATACAGGTATGACTCCCAATATCATTATCACAGATATGTTCTCGATCAATCGGTACAGCAGTAGTTATAATACCTGAGTTTGTCCCAATATGGAAAAGGTTTGTATATTGGTTCCCTTGCGTTAGAAATTTGAACAAGTAGTCACCATGCGTGGGCCGAGCAAAAGCTTTGGCCACATTGCCAACATATGTGCCTTCGGCGGTTTCTTCTAAAACATGGAAATTTAACTCACGTAATGATGAAGCAAACAACTGTAGGCCCCAGAAAATGAGGGAGAAGGAGATGAACTTAACAGACATATTATTGCACAGAGAAGAGATAAAAATGATATTGGTGATGTTTTTGTTGTATTATCGCAAAGAAAAGATTTCACTTTGCGCACAATGACAAAGAAAAATAGAAGAGCCAGCGGTATTGTTCAAACTTCCTTGATCCATGAGCCAAAGAGTTCATCAAACTCTGGAAAGAAATAGAAGAAAAAAAATAATAAGTTGGGTAAAGAAAAAGTTTAAATAGTTACAATAAGTTTCAAATAAAATACGTTTATCAAGTTTTATCATATAATGTTCAATAAATGATAAAAACAATTAATGATTTCTAATAATATTTGGTTTGAGACCAAAAATGTGTTTACTATGGAGAAAAGAATGGAGCACTACTAAACAATCTACTTCGGAAATATCATCCAATGGAGACTTAATAAATTAAGTATTACCTCTTTGTGTGGTTATCAGAGCTGGCACTCTCACATTCCACACGATGAAAAGGAATTTTGTAATAAGATTCAAGAAGGTTAGAGAGTTCATTTGTAAAATTCTAAAATGTTCTAGATACGTTCTTACCATTTAGTAACTATTTCACTATATTTGGCTAAATACAAATTTCTTCTAGACAGATAAATTAATTTTACTCGTCTCTAATTATTCTGTTATGATCGGCATCGGTTAAACAAGTGGGTGAGATATTTGTCCAGGAAATAAACTACTGGACCTTTAACTTCTGGACAAAATATGTAATTTTATATTGAATATCTTTCGTTATCATATTTCTGTTGAAATGCACTGTCTTTGTTTCAATTAATTTTGAAAATAATGAAGAATTTAAAAAATAAGTTTGTCATTATTAAATTGGTGTTTGGAATATAAATAAACAAGAAATTTTGATAGAAGATTTTTTTTATTAAGATCACTTTGAAAACAGAAAGTTTGTATCACAGAAATAGAGTCAGTCTCAGTTACTTGCAATAGGCTAGTGTTCTATTCTGAAAGAGATCTTTTCCACTGCAGAGATTAGAATTAAGTACCATGTCAATGGATCATTTCTCATTCATAAAAGTAGTAGATAGCATTTAATTAACGGCATTGATGGGAAAACACCACATGACATGAAGGTTGACTGTTAGGTTAAAAATAGAGGAAAATATGACTGACCTAAAAGCACACACATCTCTAGGTGACATTGATACTCATTATAAAATATTTGCTGGATTTTAATAATAGTCCCAGACCCCTTGTTGTCCTTATTAGTAATGTTGTTGGAACAGACATTGTTATATACTTATAAATAATATCTTATATTATTCAGTGCAATCAGAACAATGAGACTCCAAGCAACAATATATTTATTCATTCTTAATATGTTCTGGCAAATTCAAATGTGAATATATGATTGCTGTAGTTTTTTTTTCTTTTTTGCTTTTTGGAGAACACTTTCTCCCTTTAGACAATGTATTGTTATAACACATATCATAACCCCCTGAATCAATGAATCTAACAAGACTATGAACTTGATCCCTATGCACGAGAGTTCATGTTCTTGATAGAGTCATTGGTTCAATGGGTAGCTTTGACTGAAGAGACATACAATAAGGGTGAAACATTGCAGTGTCTTAAAGTGCCTTTATACTGGTGAGTCATGTGTGTTATGAACACACATTGCTCTTAAGGGAAGAGGTGTTCTTCAATGAGAAAAAACAACAACAGTCAGGTATGCACATTCGAATCTGTCAGAACATGTTAAAAATAAATAAAAACATTATTATCTTTATTTTGAAATTATGTAAGTGGAGCCTAATGCAGCCCTTTGGCTTGCTGGATCATGTCAAGCATGGAAAACAGACATTAAATGGTGATGATGATGACAACGACGACGACGAAGATGAAATAATTCTTCCTTTTTAATTTGATAAGTTACAAACAAACTTTTCCGTAACTTGTTTTTTTATATTATATTGTTTCTAATTTTTTTTTCTAAATCATAAACAGATTAAGCTAAAAATCATTTGTGATATGAAATACATTAAAGAATACTGTATAATTTTTTTTCTCAATCATTTCTTAATTAAATATATTTTGAAACTAAATATAAAGACGTTCTCCTATTTTGATGTTTAAAGTTGAAATTATTATTACAATAGCACATGACAAAATTTAATAAACAAGAAAAAGAAAAAAAATGTGGTGAAAGTTTTATATAAAGTTTCTGTAGAAAAATTTGCTCTTGATATTTCATAGAATTTAAACGAAATTAATCAGAACAAACAGGTTTCTTTAACATCCTCCCACATATTCTTCCACTCCATACTCCATTGAAATATAATACCTTGTTAACAGCTATAGAGAAATATTGTGCGAAAATTAGAAAGTCATGATAAATCTATTTTATACTGAATTAAGTTCCAAAGTTTCCTGTTGGACAGTTTATCAAATCTCTATTGTTTTCTATTACTGTTAACACAGGAAATAAAATGAAGAGTGAAAAGAATTTTAATAGAGGACGTTATAGTATTGAGAATATAATGGCTAAGACTTGAAAAATAATGAGATGCACACATTTCTAGAAAAGAATCAAACAAAAAGAAAAGCAAAACAAAACAAAAAAAAAGTGTTTTGGAAGCTTTTGATGAAAATATAAATAAATGCCTGTCATTTTGGTGTAAAACCACTAAAGACGTAGTTGTGTCTATTTCATTTATGTATGAAATATTTTAAACATTAAATCATTGTGCTATATAAATTAATTAATTAATAAACAAATTAATAAATGAATCTAATATATATCAATTAACAATTTTCAAAATTTGGTTAAGACAGCGATCAGTAAAGCTAGTAGGTAGAGTGGAAAAAAGACTTTGATGCCAGGTAATGAATAGGTAATGAATATAGAAAATAGTAATAATAATAATAATAATGATTTCTATACTGGGCACGAAGGCCCGACATTTTGGGGGAAGGGAGTAGTCGATTACAACGACCCCAGTTCGTAACTGGTACTCACTTTATCGACCCCGGAAGGATGAAAGGCAAAGT
>JAOPUL010003032.1:9778917-9793235 GCA_027564515.1 Octopus rubescens | reverse complement strand
TATATATATACATACATATACATACACATATACATACATACAAATATAAATATACATACACATATACATAAATACACACATATATACATACACACATATATACATACACACATATATATACATATATATACATACACATATATACATTCACATACATATATATGCATACACATACATACATATACATACACATATACACACATATACATACACACATATATATATATATATATATATACATATGTATACATATATATATACACATACATACATATATATATATACATATGTATACATATATATATATACACATACATACATATATATATACATACACATACATGTATCCATGTGTTTTTGTGTATAATGCATAGATAGATACATATATACATAAATGTGTGTGTGTGTGTGTGTGTGTAAAGAGAACGCAGTGACGCTGATTAAATATACCAACAATATAGCTGAGTAAAAATACCTCACAGGACCATTTTCTATACAATGCACACGCCACATTAAGTATGGTAACATACAATGAACTCTGGTATCCCAACGAACCGGCTGATTATAGCATTCACCACTTTATTTTATAATGAAACATGCGTTTTCTTTTATACACCTTTATTATCTTTAAAACTCTATTTAAATTTTTTTCCCTTTAGTTCTATTATTTCCATTATTCTTTCTTGAGTTTGATTGTCAGTCATACAAAATTAATTACCAGTGTCAGTTTTGTGCCAAAATCTGAATCGGTTAACAGATTGAATTATTCTCAATTTTCCTGCATTGGCTTCTGTTTGAATTTAAACTTTCCTAAAATATCCGCGAATACGATACCCATGTAACATATTTGCTGAGTTAGCATAAAAACCGTTAATGGAATGTGCAGAAATCGTCAAATACTTTAATCTACTGACTGTTCTGACAGGGATTTCCAGTTACCCTTGACGATAATTTAAGATACTAAATCCTTTCTTTTTTTTCTTTTCTTTTTCCTGGTATTACTAACACATATTTTAAATAATCTAATGTATAATGGCTGCAATGTTGTACCAAACAAATATGTACTAATCTCATTTCAAGATATTGCTGGGAATACGGAAGTGATATCTGACTGAGTTCAAGTATAGGCAATAAAATACATCTCATTTGTCTGGAAAATATGGAATGAAATAAAATCTTTCGTTATTTCTGCTCCACTTGTTGGAACCACATAAATGCACCATGTTTATTATTCTGTTGGTTCATACGTTTGAATGGCTGACAAAACTCATTGACGTAAGATATATATTTTTTTTATGTAAGATTATCTTCTAGAATCACTTATTTTTATACTTGACTTTGTATAGCTGAAAAGGCCAATCATAATATCACTAGTATGTGAACATTGTGACACATAGTGACACATTGCGATACACAGTGGCACATTGTGGTACATAGTGACACGGTATAGTTTAATATTGTTGCTTTTCTTTTATATATTCTTTTTAAGTTTGACCTTTTACTATATATACACTACAGAATGGAAACTTTTCTATTAATTATATGCTTTAGGAATGTTGAACCCGAGGAGTTTTAGAGAATACAACAATGTTATATTTCGAAATAATTCATTATTTTTAACAGATTATGGATATTAGCTTTCAGCTTCTAGAAACCTGGTTAAATCACGAAAGCTATCCCGTGTAGCAAAATTTATTATTTCACAACATATGTCTGCATCTACATTCATACGAAACAAAGTGACTAAAATTTCCATGACAGTTTCAACCTCAATTTATTATCTGACAATCAAAATGATCCGAGAGAATCTGTTTGAGATCATTCGGCCTGTTAGGCAGGATAACCGAATTCCCTCGAATAACATATTCACCGATTTAAAAATAGGATATTGTATAAGGTAGTCCTGCATTTATTAAAAAAAAAAGACAGCTGAAACACCCGTTATCATAGATCTCTGCCCGATCAGTTTGGCTTGGAGCTAAAACAGACAACATTGTTGTGAAATAATAGAATGACTAATTTATTTTAACCTTTCAACCAAACTCTGTCGCCGCTCCTTAGCATATCATCGATCTAATGGTAATAAAATAACATGATACAAATAAATATGCAACTAAAGTCAATCACAGCCGCATACAGTACTTTATTTGCTTCTTAAATTCCCATCACAATTAATGATTATTATGACTTCAAATCTTATACTATGATATATATTCTGTACTTAATCTATTATCTCATCCTACCACCAACTTATCTTAATATTATAGTGAAAGTAATAAAGCTGAATAATGGAATAGATGTCTGGAATTGGAAAATAAGAACTCGACTGAAAACGAGCTTGCCGAGAAAATCTGTTTCTGATTTTGCAATGCTTACGCCAGTCTGTAAATTCCTACATCCTGCCATATGATTATTGCAGTGTATTCTTTGTCGATCTCGATGATGAGCACTCAGTTTTTTAACAGACTGAATTTGGGAAACAAACGCGTAGACGGCTGAATATATTTCGCAGCTATGTTTGTACACTTTACGCAGTTCTCATGTAGAATATGCGTGACAAAATGTGAATTATAGGCACAATTTAAAGAGAAGACTCGCCACCAGCACTAGGCAAGTACTTTATTTATTGACCTCGAAAGGATGAAAGGCAAAATTGACGTAGATGGAATTGGAACTCAAATAGCTGAAACAAATAACAATTTTATCCATTACCCTAACAATAGGTTGGCCAATTCGCTGCTATATGTGACTGTTCCATGTCTCCTGACTAGATTGAGAACAACTCAAATATTTACAGAGGACTGGAATCAAACATTTCAATATACCTATGACAGGATTTGAATCCTATGTGACAAAGAAAAGTATTTTTTCTTGATTAATTAGTTACTGCCAGATTAATAATGGTACAACCTAGAGTTTGAATCAAGAAATTTAAGTAAATTTATTAGTGAAAATCAGTTTTGACAATACTGTTTGTTATTGATTCGTCAAAAAAACAAATTCTCTTGATCACACCAGCTATCAATTTAGTGTGTGTGTATATATATATATATGATGATGATGATGATGATGATGTCGGTGGTGGTGGTGGTAGTGATGACTTAAAACCCAAGTGTCTTACGAGGTACTAAAACGAGGTGCTTCGGTACCTAAATGTAAATGATGACAAGTTTTTGATACAGAAAATACTTCAGTTTCTTTGTTGCTAAGTAACTTTACCTGGCAATAAACGAAGACTCTGGTATGAGTAAGCTCTGTTGAAAGCAACTTTAAACACCTCCTGTCCTAAAAATTGCTGCTAAATATCCATCAAGTCATAGCATTAAAAAGGAAGGTTACGTTCGACAATGTACTCCTGGATACGAAAAACGACTGTATTGAACAGCAACAATAACAACAGCCATGCATGTTTTCAAACGACCGGTCAGCATACACACAGCAACATACTAGAACCTCTACGGACATCATTGAAGAGGAAGTAGGCCTCGTAACTTATTGTTAGTGGACGTTGAGGGAGCCGGATGAGGAGGCCGAGTCAACAACAACTTCTGTTACTGAGGGAGGGTGGTGGTAGAGAATGATATGGTGATGAAGAGAACGAGGAGGACTATTATCATCATCATCATCAGTAGTAGTAGTAGTAGTTCATTATCCAACTTAAAAATGTATATTTATTTATTTATTGAAAGTTATTTAAAACTTTTCCCACTTTACTACTAAATCTTCCCAGGAATTCGTTCAATGGAATAAATATTTCAGTTACCAACTTAGAAACTTCAGTCTTGAAATATGTCGAGAAAGTCAGTCATAAGACTTAATAAACACGTGATTAACAGTAAGGCTTCGCAATACTAGCCTTTAGTTCAATGTTAAAAAATAGGTATTTTTTCATAGTCATAGTTAAAACCTACTGTTAAAAAACCTTTTAACTAGAAAAATATGTAATTCTAATATTGGTTTCAAATTTTGGCACAGAGCCAGCAACTTCGAGGGAGAGGTAAGACGATTACATCGACCCCCACCCATGTTCAAATGGTACTTATTTTATCGACCCCGAAAGGATGAAATGCTAAATTGACATCGACGGAATTTGAACTCAGAACATAAAGACGGACGAAATGCCGCTAAGCATTTAGCCCGGCGCTATAACGATTCTGCCAGCTCGCCGTTTTATATGTGATTCTAATATTACCCTACCAGGATTTTGTTTTATTCGTAGTTGTTGTTTAAATATAGATAGGCCAGGATCTTGATATTAGACATTCTACGTCGAGAACTATAGTCTTCTGTGCATTCTTTTGTCAAAGTTTGTTGGGTATAATTTGAAGGAGATTTGGCTGATAATTCTGGAGAATCATTCAATCAGAGATGATCCGTCCTTGCCTCATTATCCTACAGTGTTACTAACACAGGAGATGAGGATCAAGTAATCAAAAACTAATTTGCAAACTTACCAAACCCAGGTTAGCGAGGAGTGTCGATGGGAATGTTTACCCAACGAGCCAATCTCTGGTTTACTGCATTTACGTTTGAGAATGACTAAGGAATGTTTGAACGACTCAGGTGGAACAAATACCACGGAGTAGTTTTGCTCGAAACTTCCGATTTATAGCTTTTCTCGTTGGTACAATTTTCACCAATATACGTTGATGAAATATATACATACGTATATGTATACATGTATTCATACATGCATGCATACATACATACATGCCCGCTGAAATAAATACAGGAAGTGGTCCCATTGTCACTGACAGGAGACGGCATGCTGGGATATATTTCAAGACAACAGGATAATCTCTCTATGATGCTTTCAGTAAACCCCTTGTCGTCTTGGTTGATGAACTCTGAAGGTTATATGATGAACGCACAGAAAGTCAGAAACACCAACATAATAGATTACTTTTTTGTGAATGATCTGAAAGTAGATGCCAAGAATAAGAATGGTATGACGAAGAGCCTTGACTTTGTTACGAGATTCTCAAAGGATATAGTAATGCAGTTTGACGAGGATAAATGTTCCTTCATGGTTGTAGAATGAAGAAGAAATACAAACCCACCAAGAAATATTTCTACCAATGACCTTATTATTTCCCCAGGTTCTGGTGAGGTGTTAATAAGGAACGCGTAACCAGGAAATAATACACCAGATTAAAATAAAGATGCTTCTCAGCCCACAATGTGTTTGCTGTACCAGTCAGTACTCATACAAATAATAAGTTTCCATTGGACGCTAGAGGAATTCCGGGTAATTGATGTAAAAACCCTGAAAATTTAAATCCAAACTAGAAACGTCCACACTAACAGTGATGTAAACCACCTCTACATACAATGAAAACAAGACGGTAGAAGAACATTGATTCAAACAGCCTTGGAATGTCGCTTTATACCAGTCGGCAGCATCTACTAACCACCCAATGTTGAAGTATATCCATAGATCACTTCATGACGCAGATAACCTCATGATAGTTGGCAAGGAGTTCCTTCGAAAGTATCACAGACACACACAGACGATCACAGACACATTAGTCGAAAAAATGTATGCATATGAACAGAATGCAAGGCTATATTGCAAGAAAGATTCAGAGACAGCAACATAAATAACCAAAGTAGCTCGTCTTGGACTAACAACCAAAATATAAACTCTCGGCTTGAAGGGCATGCTTATGCAACATTAGTATTCGGCTCTTTACGTTTTACAAGAAATAATAACGAAATGCTTTATACTCAAAAGTGACAGGGATACAGGTAAATCACCTAGAAGCATCAACCGATAGACTGTGAAATAAGCACCATGGGCCGCAAGTGTCATCACAGTATTATCTGCTTATGATAATGGTGGTGGGTTGGCGATGGTAATGATGATGGTTGATATATGATGGGCGTCCACGCATTTTCCTCTCAAATTCCAGTGACAAGACATTGATCAACCTGTATACATATGTGTGTGTGTGTGTAGTGTAGTGTACTGACGCGCGCGCGCACACACACACACTCACATGTATGTATGTATGTATGTATGTATGCACTTGAATTTAAAAACGGAAATTCTTCTTTCTTCCATAATATAGCAACTTTTCGAATCGTGTTATTGCAATACACTTTGCATTTTAATAATTCCTAACATCTCGTTGGTTAGTTTACAAGCCATAGAAGGAGCTTTAGCATTTTTGTTTTAATAATACGCTAAATTTTAGATGTAATATTATTGAAATGGCGTAGAGATTACTATTAGATGATAGGATTTGTTTACAAACTTCAAAACTGAAGTTCAACCAAGTTAAATATACATTATTAACTCGGATCAATGTTTCGATAATTTGTATTCAATTTAATGTTATGAAGATGAATGAGGAGATAATTTTGTCTTCAGCTAATCACATTTTAACTACTTACTGTACCCAATTTGCTACAAAATGTTATTAGACATCCAATATGTCGCTTTTTTTCTCACTTGGCCTATAATAATCAATCATTATTTAATTCTACTATATCATGTGTCTGACCAGCTACAATTACTGTAATTAAATTATATATCTTTCAGATTATCCTTATTTCTAACTGCCTTCCAATTAAATAGTCACCAAATCATGCTCTTTCATGTATTCATAAGATAAACAACACGAGGATGTCGACGCATCTGTAAATATATGCGGCGTAAAGTAACTATGAATAGCAATTGGGCGGAAGAGTGTGAATGGCTGCGTGGATAGGATTTTAAGCAACCAAGTCAAAGCGTTCGTATCGTATGACCAAAACGAGCTGGAAACGGGAAAAGCCTCGCTCTAGCAAGTGGTTCATCTTCCTACAGGGGATAAACCAGTGATTCCCAAAGTGAGTGGTACTGCACTTCCCTTGGGGGTGGGGAAAAGATCGGGGGCGGCGTTGAAGAAAAGTGGGGCGGTAATGGGGTGGTCAAAATAATGGGTTAATTAGCTAAAGTTTTATTTGTGAAATACAGTTATTTTGAATTTGTTGCAGGAAGTGACTTTCGTTTGTGGTGGTGAGTGGAGGGAGACGCTAAGAATGTGGGCTGAGTGCCACGGGGGTGGCAGTCCAAAAAAACTTTGGGAACCACTGGGATAAACAAACGAGGGTGCCTCTTCATGGTTGCTTAACCTGCTAGTTATAGCTGTCAACATCTCTATCAAACTACACTACTTCCATAAAAATAGAAAATATGCCTTGCAAGATAGACAGGATGATATACAGGATTACCATGGTCGGAACGGCTTTAATTATAAGGTCTGCTCGATCAGAGTTAACTTCAAGTTACACAATAACAGCAACAACTTCTGAGAGCTTAACCGTCTGGTCCCTCTAAATTTAAAACACATAGATTACTACTCCCATCTAACGGTTTAATGATTTGCTTTAAAATTCGCTTTAAATCGTTGATCCATAGCCAGTGATAATCAGCTCTTCTTCCTTTAAACAATGTTTAAACTCACACATCTGCAGCAAATACCATTGATCAGTAGTAGAATTTACACCCTGTTCTGAAAATATAATATTACGTAACCCTTCAAGGATCATAGATTCAAACCTAGAGACTTCGTTTCCATGTACTGTATAATGGGATATAGTTAACCTGGTAGAATTCATCTTCTTTACCAATGACAGAATCTGGAAATCAATGAAGATTGACTTCGCTAGGTATCGAAACAGTTTCGCCGAGAAGACATGGTAAAAGCTTACCGTTATTCTGCAGTGTTTGCACAGACTGTTTAAATTCACATTAAAGCGGGTGCCTTTATTATTTACATAATAAACACTAGAGATAACTGAAGCAGTAGAGATAAATGATTAAATAAATCTGAAGAATTTCAGCCATTTCTTTTTTAGTGTCATTGATTGCTTTCAATCTATCAGAGATGTTTGTGTGAATGGTTCTCAGTAAAAGGGTACGCATTTCTCTCTCTCTCTCTCTCATGTGAACGCTCGTGTATATATGGGTGTGTGTGTGTGTGTGTGTGTGTGTGTGTGTGTGTGCATATAAAAAGAAGAAATGTCAGTTGAAAGATAAAAGTCTTTAATTTATGTTGCTATGTTTTGACTCATTAGTTGCAATTATTTAGTAATGAAATGAACTTCAGTAAGATAGTAATTTATTTTCATCATCATTGTATCAAATAACCTATAAATAGTGTTACTTCTTGTTATTGACTGTTACAGTACTATTGAATGCCTCTAATAAGTAACCAAATACTACTACGAGCTTTGTAATTACTGTGATGAGAAAAAAGTTTAGAGTGAGGAATAGACTTTTCAGCAAATGCAGAGAATTGTTTTAATTACTGATCAGATTACTCTTCTTGTAAGAGTTTTTGTTTTTAAAGTGGCATGATGAAATGTCAGATATTTTATCTTTAACTTAACTAGTACCCACTTTCATCATAATCGTCACAAATGTCTCTTTTAATTGCTGCCCACTTATCGTATCTCACTGGTCGTTCACTACATCATGATTACCACTTATTTCTATCTTAATTCTCCACAACTTTCATCATGGTTGTTACTTCTTTTAAATTATCTATTACACACTTTATCGTAACTGTCACACACACTTCATCATAACTGTCACACACACTTCATCATAACTGTCACACTCTTTATCATAACTGTCAAGCACTTCTATCATAATTGTCTCTCACTTCTATCTTAATTGCTTACTTCAGTCTCTCAGTCCGTCATAAGTAAAACTTCTATCTTAACAGTCACCCACTCCCACATAATTCTTCTAATTTAATCTCAACTCTAGCCCCACCTCTCTCTCAATTGTCCCCCATTCTAGATCTAAGACAAATAGCCAAATTACCACCGATCACCTCTGTCGTCAAAAATAAAGTACTCAAACTGCTTGGCCACACTAAGAGAAAGATTTGCGGCGTCAGCTAGATCTCTTTGGAAGGTATGCTAAATAGAAAGAGAGACAGAGGTCAGCAACCTAAGAGATGGAGAGATAACATCACGGCGCGGACAGGTCTTGACATAGTTTTCCCTGAACGCTCTTGTCAAAGATCTAATACTGTAGAAGCAACTATTTCATGTTAGTCCATATTCTGTCGCAGCCGGTGATAGCAGAAACTGATGACTCTCTCTCTCTCATTGTTTCTCACTTCCATCACAACTACTGCCCAACTTCAATCTGAATTGTTTCCTATTTCATCCCAGCTGCTTCTCGTCCTCTTTAAAACTTCGCTGTCGCCCTTTTCTCTCGTCGTGGTCGCCTACTTCCCCAATCAGAATCGCCTGTATTGATTTTCTTTGAGTTAAAATTCCTCATAGGGCCTGTGAGATGGGAACTCCGAAATATGAACCATAAAACATAACTATGCAGTATATCTCTAGCCTATTTCCCATTTTTATATTATTCTTCTAGAATCATGCGATAACAAACACGAGAACATCAAGGCATATCTCTTAACTATCTCCAACTCCTCTTCTACATTCTTTAATAATAAATTATTTTGAGAAAATGAAATCTTGTGATGTTATTGTTTCCCTAATGACATTTGCTGTGCAAATAGTTTGAACTGAGCAACAAAGCAGGTATTGGACAAAACAACGAAGAACATTTATGTAGTCACTAGACCTGCTGGAAATAGACCACCAGACACTTTGGAATCACACTCTGTTATCTTAAAAAGAAAGTGAAAGATACTGCTAGTAGTGTGGTCTGAAAATATGAACATTTGAAAGTAAGAACGAAACACTCAAGGCTGAAACATTTTGATTATTGGTAACTTTGGCCATGCTTCTTCAATTTGTTCCAGGGCCTCAAATAACGTAATCTATTGAATGAACCCAGTACAATACAGGTAGTCATTTTATCAATAAGGAAGGGGGGGGGGATAAAGCCAACTCCGGTGAGGGTTGAAAATAGAACACGAAGGGAAATAATTAAATACTGCAATCTAATGCTTTACTGATTCTGTTTGCCTACCATCTCTTCACTTAAATAGTGATAAAAACCACTCTTTTCTATATATTACTTAAATGCTTCTGACTGCAAGAAATATAGCACGGCCGAAGAGATTAAAAGAAACAGTAAGTTGTAGATAAAATAGATGAAATTATGTTCATGAATTATCAGAGTAATTTAATTTAAAATATGTCCAGACAGTCGATAAGCTATTATTGTCACACATTTCAAAGAAGTGCCTCTAAATACTTTAAATGTCATATTACCAACATTTATTCTTAAGTAATGATAATATTTTTGGAAAGGATATTGATAATATAAGGATTTTTATAGCCCTAGGTCAATGTATATTGACCATGTAGTTATGTTAGTTGACAGAAATATTATTATATAATAAGATACCTGATTAATTACTGATGTCTTTGTTTCGTATCCAATTTTCCAAGCCAGGATTGGGTTAATTTGTTCTGCAATATCATATTGTTGAATATAATTCAAGCGAATAAGTTATGCGTTACTTAATTCAATGAAGTTAATATCATCAAATGCATTGTTAAAAGGGACAAGACAATATCACCAGTGTGTTCACTACCTCCCGTATCTGAATCACATGTCTAACACCTTAATCAATAATCCTGACTTTTGTATAGGAGATATTAATTATAATTCTACCCAGAAAGCTCTTGACTTGGTAAATTTTGTTTAGTTTCCATTTAGATTAATTTCTTAAGTGATAATTATAAACTTTTGAACCCTACGCAGCGCTTCAGTGACACGAAGTAGAACATAATGGATCAATGCGATTTAATTTATGCAGGCGTCTCATGCTCCCTGTCACTGTCTAGTATAAAAGGGGAAAATTTATTAAGTGAAACCAAAGGATTGAATTTAGTCGATGTCACTCTTGACCTCTAAGCCTCTTGCACTCCAAATGTAAGTATATGTCGCTAGAAGATAATTTAGGGCAGGACTGTTGTCGGACGTTGAAATTCAAGTTTCCCATAAACCTAATTTACTTGATAATTTTTCTCCAAATGACCTTGATGTCGAGGATATTTAATACGATGAATCAACTCATTTTTCGAAATATTGACCTTTATTTTCTGTGACCTTATTTCGTATTTAGTAGGGCAGGTAGTGTCAATGGATAAATATATTAACCCTTTATCTTGAATATTTCATTTCTGAAACTAGCTTTATTATTCCTCAAAAGAAAACCGATAGATATAACCGATACGGATGATTGCAAGATTAGTGACCTTTTGCAACTAGGTCAGTAACTCGCTATTGAAAATTTATCATCAGTTCATTGTGTTCCGTTACCCATATGCACGTTTAATTTTAATAGATGCAACAAATTATTTTTAGGAAGCAGGAGAGGGTTCTTTTAATGTTACAACTACTTTCAAAATTCTGGCCATAACTCCAATTATGTCTTCAACTACGAACAATTTCGTTGTTTCTTTTTCTCTAGAACAAAAACAAAATACCCTGAAATCATAAAGAGAGAAACACCATTCTACAGAAAAATCAACCCACTTAGAAAACTATGTATCAATTCCTGAAAGACATCTTCCTATGTAGCAAGACCATTCTCTATATACCTATTTACAAACACAATTTTTGTCCTTGGGTAGCAACTATTATTTCCTATTTGTTTACCTAATTTTTCCTTCAAACTTTGCTTTTGTTACATTTATTCAAACCCTAAATAATCTCTCAACACATGGTTATGATGCTCCCCGACTACTCCTGCTCAGAGATGCACATATTGCCAGTCACTGACAAGCAAATCTGTGGTATTGAGCAAAATATTTGCTATAACGATATATTTCTGCTTCAGCAACTCCGCGCTGAATCTGTCGGAAATGTAATGGAAAATAGGTTGGTTTCAAAACATTGATGCCCAGGTCATAAAAGCAAAATTTGAAGAGAATAGTAGCCATTTCCTTTGATTTCTAGATAAAAGCAAATAGGAAATAACACTTACTGACCAAAGACAAAAAAAAATTAAAATTTTGTTACACAGTGTAATAGATGGTAATTTATTTCCCATTGTGTATGTGCAACTGAATTGTTCATTTCTAAAATCAAATCAAAAGAATTATAGGTATACTTTTCATTAAGAGATGTTGCATAATGTGTTATAGTTAAGTTTTTAATTGTAAAAGTGAGAGTGGAAAGGAAGAAAACAGTACAGAAAAAAAAAAAAAAACTTCCACGACGAAATATTTAAAATGTAATCTCACGTTTTTTTGTCTTTTTTGGCAGGGGACGGTCTGGAGATGGGTATTTTTAGGGTTTAATTTCTTAATGCAATTTTTCTCAGAAAATGTTTATTCAAAGTTGCAGTTTTTAATAAATTCAACTTTCATCTCAAACTTTCTGTATTCCTTTTTTGTTTCCACTGATTTCATGACATATGCGCAGGCGTGGCTGTGTGGTAAGAAGCTTGCTTCCCAATCACATGGTTCCGGGTCCGGTCTCATTGCGTGGCACCTTGGGCAGGTGTCTTCTACTATAGCCTCGGGCCGACCAAAGCCTTATGAGTGGATTTGGTAGACGGAAATTGGAAGAAGCCCGTCGTATATATATGTGCGTGTATGTCTTTGCGTCCGTCCCCCACCACCGCTTGACAACCATTATTGGCGTGTTTATGTCCCCGTAACTTTGCGTTCCGACAAAATGAGACCGATAGAATAAGTACCAGGCTTCACAAAAAATACTACTAGGGTCGATTCGTTCGACTAAAAACACTTCAAGGCGGTGCCCCAACATGGTCGCAGTCTAATGACTGAAATAAGTAAAAGATAAAAGATATATATTACTAAAATTGTTCTCTAGAAGGGAATCTGAAGCGGTGATGGTGATGATATGGAAATGTAATAATAGTTAATATCCCCACTCTACCTTTCTACACCAGATAAATTTGCTGTAAACAGACATGAAAATTCTTTTGAAAAAATAAAAGGAAAAATGTTTTAACTTTGCAATCTTGGTCACTTACGTAAAATGGCAAAACTTGTGCTATGTAGTTAGCTGCAAGTAAGAATAACGAAAAATTTCACTAAATACTCATAGACTGAGAGAAATGATGCGGATATTAATGTTCTCTTGTGACATGAGACTGCTAAGAAATAAGTGGGTGAGTAATAAATGTAGATTGACAAAATAACAGAAGAAAATAAATGTGTCTGCCGAATAGTTAATACGATTTAAAAGGAACGGAAAAGAGTGTCAATATGTTTCGAAGCTTTAAAAATTTAATTAATAATATTTTTAGCGACGAGAGGTGTGTTAGTCAATTACTAATATTATATGCCTTTAGAATTATATACCTATATAGAAAAGAATATTATATGCCTTTTTCCGGGCAAACAGGAGAGACAATCTTATTATGACCTACCTCTTTGGTAAGGCACTTTGTCATACGTACTGAAGTAGTACTGAAAAATTACTACGTGAATGTACAAGGTTATACATCAGTTGGCGTAGAAAAGTAAAAATGTTTAGATAATAAGGAACAGAGGGATGGCGTCTGAGTTATTTAAGATTTTGTCTTGGGCTCTCATATACTAGTGGACCTTAGGAAGACAAAACTCTTAGGAGAGCCAGAACTAATTTTCTTCCCGATCCTAACGACACTGTCAATTCAAAGCTCTGTGTATATGGAAAATTAAAATAATTAAATTGGCAGTGAGGATTAGTACAGACATCTATCAGTGTCTTGGCAGTATTTAGTTGTTAAGAATGTAATTGCAGCGAATTCAAAGACAAAATTTTCAGCGAGCGACACGGCATTGCTAATAATGATAACTCGGTAACAGTTATAGGCGGTGATAAATAAAACATACTAGTAGACTGAATGGTAAAACAAAGACCATATACCTTTATATAGCTGTATTACCCAAGTCGTTCCTAATAGAACAGACCCGTGATCAATATTATTTCAGCTACCGGGGGTTTTTTTCTACAGGCAAATTTTATCTATTGTAGTTTTAAATATTTAGATTTGAGAGGAATTAGAGCGTTAGTGCTAGCAGATCAAACGACCACATTGAGGCTGCGTTCTTTATTCAAAATAGTTTTTTTAAGTGGAATACAGAAGTCTGCAAAAGTAGGTATACAGTAAGGATCATACTAGTATTATAGTAGGGGTGCTAGGATTCATTTAATACTAGAATTCATTTAATTCATTAAAATAATTATTACTATTTTTAATATTGATTATAAAAACATCAATAAAAGACTTATTAATCTCTCAAATGTTCAAACTGTTTGCCGCCAGCATTCACGCACTCCACTATTTTTTATACAAAAAATTGTGAAAATAGAAATATTAAAAATAGTAATAATGATTTTAATGAATTAAATGAATTCTAGTATTAAATGA